>JAUZST010047763.1:0-52197 GCA_034779995.1 Parotocinclus haroldoi | reverse complement strand
CACCCCAAACCCTGTCGGGTGCCTCACGTGTACAAGGAGGAAATGCACTGTAATTTGACTCCCTGATTCATGAAGCATCCTGAGAGGTTGATAAAGGTGATATTCTTCTAAGGCACATAGAAGCTGTAGTAGAATATTTGTGGTAGGTCCAAAGGATTGGTGATTTCTTTACAAGTTAAAGGCCCACGAATGCCTAAGAAATAAGCTGAAATGATATATTTTTGAGAAAATAATATACTGTATCATTTATACTTTCATTTGTAACCCTGCAATGTTTAGCTCCTCTCAAATCCATATTTCAATACTGCAGCCCCATGTGCCACTCACTTGGGAGGTTCCTTTTTCAGCAGCCACAGAATCCATTCGATACCATTATCCCATCCACATGATGTCATACAATCACGTACATGCAACTTTTGGAAGCCAATGCAAAACAATCCAGCTTCGATTTGAACCCAGGGCAGCGTGATCAAGAATTAGCTTTGGTTGAAGCACACTACACTAACTAGGAAACCTTCAGGATTTGGTCATACCCACTAAAAAGACAGTGATACATCCTGGCTGTTATTACAGTTCATTTAGGGTGTCATCAGTCCCACTTTATTGGGGCAGATCCCTGTCATAAAGCCCTACCTAATGTTTGTCATGATAATTAATACCTAAACACGAAATGACTCTCTAGAATTCCTGTATTACTGTTGACATATAACCTAAAACATCATCAGCTTTTCAGTCCTAAACGTAGATAAAGAGAACCCAATTAAATGAATGACAAAACTACACAAAAAATGAGGGGATATTTCATTATGGGATATTTCATTTTGAAATAGCAGAATATTAGACCGAAATATTAAACCTAATTATTACCTTCTCCAAACACTTGTATGTAACTTCTATGTAACTAAAGGCCTCTCGCTCATTGGCTAATGGTAACGTTCATGAGTACAGCAGGTTGCCAGGAGAACCTACTGCTCTCCAAATAAGACATGTCGCCCATCTGCAGTTTGCTAATGTTGGCAGAGCAGGAAGGATACTGGAAAAAAAAACATGTTATAGATGGATGAAGCCAATAGAATTTGGTTAATCACTCAACATTAGTCTTTTCTACTTACCTTCATTGCAATCATTGTAAACTTTAACCTTTTCACCCAAAAGCCCATTCCTGATCAAGCTTCTAATTTACGCTTCCTGCTGAAGATGCCAAAGTTGACTTTTGCTCAAAAGTAAGGTGATGTCACACTGTAGCCTACAGAGCTGTTCTTTCTGATTTTGTATTCCATTTTTAATACTGAATACAGTTCCATGCAAATATTGTTCTGTTATAATAAGAAGACTAATAAATAATTGTATATGGTCATTATACCCTTTCTAAAATGATGGTATATATAATGTAATGGTAGCCTAAGACTATTGCACAGTATGGTAGATCTCTACTAGCGGTTAAGGTGCTGGACTCTGGACCTAATGGTCTAGGGTTCAAATCTCACCTCTGCCAAGCTGCCACAGTTGGGTCCTTAAGCAAGGCATTTAACCCACCGTTGTTTGAATTGTAAGACTGTATAATTTGCAAGTTGCTGTGGATAAGTGCGTCTACTTAATACTGTAAATGTACTGTAAAACAAAAAAGGGATCTGTTTAGACCGATCTATTATGGTTATATAATGTAAAAAGGCCACTTTGGTAGCATTATTAGGCCCAGTGACAAAGTCTCTCAATTATTATCTTAAACCCAAGCCTGATTCTTAACTAGCTTTCCCGTAACTCTTAGGGAAACCCAATACCACACTTTGTTAAGAGTGTTCTGCCAGGATACGATTTAACTTACAGTGCCTTCTCGCTCTGAGGTGCTTAAGACAATCCCTCTGTAATCACCCTTAAAGTCTTTCCCGTTAGCCCAGGAGAATAAAGCCGTGATTGTGAAACTGATAGGCCCCAAATCCAAATGGCACACTTGATTGAGTGTCATCAGTGCCAGAAAGGAGTTTGATTTCTACGCTCTTGATATCAGTAATACGAGTGCGAGTCGGTCTGAACTGTACCCTTTCCATGCCAGTAAATAAGAGTAAAAAAGAGAGTTTTAACGTGCAGGTCCAGGTTTGCTTGTGTCTTTGGCGCGATTCAGAACGGTACGTGAGCACTGAGACCGTGACGCATCATGAAAGCACACTGGTGAATTACAGGCCACGACTCTACTCACGCTTAGAACGCTTTCCAGATTTTACAGCTGGTGCGTTTTAGATTTCCAATCCAGGTTTAACAAGGCTCAGTAAGCTCGGTGTCCCAGGTGGTGACGGTAATCAAGTAGTAGTAGGGTTAAAAGGTTAAAAAAATAATTAAATGATGACATTTAACTACATGACCATATAGGTGATAGCTCTGCTGTATTGCTGTAGCAGTTCACTAACCCACTACCATGGTGACGTGGGTTCAAGCCCCCGGCGATGTCCTGCAGAAAATCATCAGAACCGTTTAAAAGTTTACTGCTCACAATAAATTAGGGGATAATTCATAAATAAATATCCCGTAATGAAATATCCCCCTAATTTTTGTGAGCAGTGTAGTAATGAGTAATGAGAAGTAGAGGTGTAACGATACACTGTGCTCACGATTTCAATTCGATTCACGATACAGCATTCACAGTTCGACTTTCTCACGGTTATCAATTCTGCATTCGATTCTACATTCTTTTACACTGCTTGCAAAAATGAGGGGATATTTCAAAATGAAGATGAAGCTATTTAGAAAGAAGCATTTGATTGTATTACATTAGCAATATCACCAGAAAAACAAATGAAAAGTCAAAGAAAGTTGTTTGATTACTCTAATGAAATGCAAACTCAGTTATGGTGATTGAGTAGTAAGTGATAAATTCATGGGGGTGAACAGGAGCATGTCAGACTGGATGAGAGTGCCCCATATTGACTGGTCAGTAGGGTCCATGGTCACCCAAGAGTGACAAAACATACTGACAGAGATGGGGTATTTCTGACGTGTAAACAATGCAAAGCAATACAAACAAAACCCTTCGCATCCCTGCAATTAGGATAAATGACAGTCATACCTCAGCACTCAACCTTAAATTGCGTTTTCACATACTCCCTGGTGGGAGGGACAGTCCCAATCCATACTACCCTTTCGATCAGACACATTCTGTTAGATTTTCCAAATCTCTGAACTATCAGGAGAAACTTCTACAGAGCAGACAACATACAAGACATTTGCAAGAAGACACCTCCCAGTAAGCTATATAAAGCAGTTTTTATGTAACATGATCTATTCTACACAAATCATCGCTCTGTTTATCCGATCACTGTCATGTATATAACCTACAGGTTCTGACATGGCACGAATAAACCGAAAAACCGACCAATCCGTTCTCAAAGTACTTTTAAACTCGTCATTGTTCCGAACTAAGCACACACAAGCTTTTGTTTAAGAATCTCTGCTAAAATTGGCTGTAAACCAGGGCTGCAACAAACAACTATTTTGACATTCAAATATTGAAATGAATCAGTGAACATTCAATATCAGTTGGTCACTCACCAAATATCTTTTATGTGGATATTAGCTTCTACATTCAGATAGAGATTGTTTATACATTAGCTAACAAAAAAAGATGAATACCTTGTGGACACAAAAATTCAGTGTTTTAATAAACGGTCTTGCCAGTAGAAAAGATAAACACAACTCCAACAAGACTCTTTTTTTTTATTCTCCCTGTCATAATGTAAACCCAATGATGTGTAAAGTAGCACCGAGGTATGATCAAATTCAGCAAATTCAGTACTGCTTTCGCGTACTGTATAGTATGGAAGTATTCGATTTTGGACGCAGCCAAGCTCAGAAACTGATGTCGTAAAAATGTATTTGCTCTTTATTTGGTAATGCTTTTATGCACATTTGTTGGTTGACAACAGTTCTCTTGCTTTGTGCAGTTTTTTCTTTAAGCAAATTAATGGCTAATGTTTTAAGGAAATAATTGCTCAATAAATGAGTAAAATGCAACTTTATGTTATGTTTGGGTTTATTAAACAGGGACTTAGCAGCTGGTCCTCCATAGGAAAAACTATAGGGACCACAGGCCGTGTTTTATTTATGTTTTGTGACCTTTAGTGAAGGATTTTTTTATTAAGACATAAAATGTATATAGCCACAAATGAATGGGAATAAGATTAAATGTAATTGTATTGCCTAAAAACTGAAATAAATAGGAAAAATGGGAGCGGTACAGGAGCGGGAGTCATTTTACCAGGAGTGGGACAGATTATTTTCTGTGGGAGTGGGATGGGACAGGAATGAAAATCCACTCCCATGTCACCCTCTAGTCTGCATGTCCTTCCCGTGTCTGCGTGGGTTTACTCCAGGTACTCCGGTTTCCTCCCACAGTCCAAAACCGTGTGTTTGGTTACTTTTGGTTACTATTAACTAAAGACGGTTTCAGGGTGAAATGTGACAGTATGTAAGAATATTCACTAGGTGTGATGATTTTCTATAGGCTCTGTATTTGGGCTTGTCTTGTCTTAGACTTACTTGTCCCCTGGCTTGTTAAAGACCCAAGTGAGCGTACCGTCCATGGTATGCATTTGCTCATGACCAGTGAATTCAAGAATAGGCTGTTGAACCTGGCACTCCTAAAAATGAAGCAAAGAACAAACTTAAAAAATAAAATCTTCAGCTTGAAAGTACTTAAACTCATCTCATAATGCTGCATTTTCAAAAAGCACAAAGATATAACGGCAAGAGAAAGATTAGGAGGCTTTCCTAAAACAGATCAGGTAATCTCGAAGATAACGAGGTAAGATTGTACTTGTATGTGGGAGAACTATAGCAAAATCGAACAGATCTTGAACAGAAAAAAAGCCCACAAGTAGATAGACAGTAAAGTCCTGGCATAACTGAGCCTATAGGCGACGTAAGAGATACAGCACGATTTAGCGAAATATCTGCGGCTTACATAACTTCATTATCATAGAGAGTTCCTACTGGTGCTGTGAATGCAAACAAAAAAAGATCCTGGAACGACTGTAGTTCTCAGGGCCGATTGGCGGGGGGACATTCTTCCCAAATCAGTTCCTAGAACTTTTGGTTGCAAAAGCACCTTGCATTTCCTCCATTCGTACCCAATTTGCCTATCGATTCGTTTTGTGGAGTCCAAATTCTGTACTTTTTCCTTTTAAAGCTCGATGAGTATCAGCAAGGTTTTCCGAGGCCCAGAGTATGTGACACTAATTTCAGCTTCAAATTAATTACTAATTTTAGAGGTCCATGCTTTGCCAGTCACGCATATGTAAAACTGGATCATTTCCCAAAATAAGTAACTGACCAAGCGTATTTTTGTCTCATTTGTTTAATTGCCTTCTCTTTATCTACGTTTAGGACAAAAATCGGATTTTGTTTTAGGTCGTAATTTTGCAGAAAGCAAGCAAGCATAAAATTCAAGCCAAATTCAACCACCCTGTCCCGTGTCCTTTGCAGAAAAAAAGCCACCACCACAGGACCTGCATCACACTTAATAGTGGGGATAAGATCAATAGGTATAATAATATAAAATATGCCCAGATTCAGCATATCTGCAACCATGAACAATGGACCAAACTGTAGAATTGTTTTCCCTGTTATAAATCTACTTATCCCCGTCACTTGGGAGCCCATACCAGAATTGAAAGGGTGAATATACACATGTACCCTGAACAGGGGGCCAGACCATAACAGAACTGGGTAAGGATGAAAGTTGCTGGGATGATCACCCCAATCTGGCTACTCCTTCCTCAGACCAGTGCCTGCTATGTGACCGTGTCGCTGTGGTGACTTGCTAGCAGATTTCTGTTGAGTGTAATATATGAACGTATATATTTATTATTACTTATATTCCCCTTTAAAGTCTTTATAACACAGCTGGAAAACCTCTGATCTCTGCTTGATGTCAGATGTCATAACCTAGATGTATTTTGTTATTTATTTTGAATTTTATCACTAATTTAAATTGTATTATTGATCTAATTATATAATTGACCTAATTTTACTATTACTACAACATAATTATTCAATTAACATTTAGGCCACCCTTTTTGAGCCTTTGTCCTCCCAAGGTTTCTTCCTTCTACATTCAGGCAGTTTTTCCTTGCCACTGTCGCCCTAGGCTTGCTCAATTTGGGATTAGATAATATAATATTGTAAAGTTTCTTTGAAACAATGCTCCATTGTAACAAGCACTATGTAAATACATAAATAAAAATAAAATAAATCAGTGTCAGTTGGAGTGGTATCCATGAAGTGAAATAAGAAGGCTGTGGGGTTGGAACATGTAATGTCAACAGCCTATGAAAATCTTTACACCTACTCAGAAAGTTGGACTCCACTTAAAGTTCTAACTGAGATAACAAATTACAGGAAATGGCAGCTGATAATGGATCAGCATATTCCCAAGGAAATGACCTTCCATTATCATTAGTGCACGGCAAGACTTCAATCTGTGTCAGAACTTTTTAATCTTTATGAAAATAATAAACAATTAGACAGGGGCTTTCACTTCATGACCAAGTACAGTATTATATATAATGATTTCTTATCTCGTTATTAGAATACAACCTAATACTACAGGAAACGTTCAGGGTTTATGCACTGTTGTGTAGTTTGGCCTTAAATGTAAAGCATCCCTGTGAAGAAGTCTTACGTTTTTTTTACCACTAAATATGGCATGAACATCCCTATTTGTGCTTATTATAAAAAAGAGCTGTATATTTATAGTGTTTGTTTATGAGTGACTTTTCAACCTTAGTGTACACTGCTCACAAAAATGAGGGATCCCACATGATCTGATCCTGTCCATGCCCCATCACTGTCACTGTGTTTTGGTAGTCTTGGGTGACCATACACCCTACTGAACAGTCAACGTGGGGTACTCTCGTCCAGTTGAACATGCTCCTGTTCCCCCTATGAATATATCACTACCTACTTATTCACCATAAACTGAATTTTCATCGCATTCGTGTAATCGAACAACTTTCTTTGATTTTTTTTTATTTGTTTCCTGGTGTTCAATGAAATAAAATCAAATGTTTTTTAATGCTTCATATTCATTTTGAAATATCCCCTATATCTCCTTACAGCTTTAACCAAGACTTATACTCTACACATTCCACACCTACACCCATGATTGACCAGTAAACCATCCAGTAATTATACTATAAGACCAAAACTATGCAGGCACCCCCAAATTAGTGACCAAACTCACTGCTAACCTGCCCGTAAAATGAATCAAACGAAGGCTTGGAATCTAGAGTAGAATAGGTTGTGCTGATGACTTTGGTGGCTCTTAAGACAACACTTTCCTAAGTTTTTTTATTTCTAACAAGCCAACCTTAAGCGTGGACCCCCTAAAACTCCTTTCCAACTTTGATGGAGAACTTGGCTGGGATCTCTTTGAGATTAATTGGAATGCTAAATGTAAGCCAGGGATAAATATTTATTCAGGACATGACCTCACAGTCACGATCCAAAATCTGGTGGCCAGCAACTACAAGTAACCAACAGCCACAGTGATGGTAGTTAATTATTAAATGTACATACACTAACTGGCAACTATATTAGGTACAACTTGGAAGTACCTGGTTGGACCTCCTTTTGATTTCAGATCAGGCAATGCCACTTTCTCCCGTTCCACATCACGCAGATTTTCTATTGGACTGAGATCTGGAGACCGTAGAGGTTAATTGAGTACAGGGACCTCATTGTCGTGTTCAAAATACCAGTTTGATCTGATTTGGGCTTGATAGATGGTGCACTTTGATCATAAAGGGATAGACATGGTCAGCAGCAATACTCAGGTTGGCTGTGGTGTTTAAACAATGCTCAGTTGATGTTAAGGGGCCCAAAGTGTGCCAAGAAACAATTACACCCACAGCAGCTTGAAACGTTAATACAAGTCGAGATGTTTTCAAGCTTTCATGTTGTTTATGCCCCATTCTAACTCCACCATCTGAATGTCAAGAACATAAATCAAGACTTCTGTTCTCCGTCGTCTTCTGTTGTCCTCCTCTAGTGAGTCTGTGTGACTTGTCTGTTTTAAATTGACAGGAGTGGCACCTGGTGTGGTCTTCTGCCGCTCTAGCCCATGTGCTTCAAGGTTTGATGTGTTGTGCATTCAGAAATGCTCTTCTGCGTACCTTGATTGCAATGAGTGGGCATTTGAGTTACTGGTTTTCTATGCGCTCGACCCAGCCTGGCCATTTTCCAGTGAGAATGGCCCTTCCTGGATATTTTCTCTTTTTCAGACCATCCTCTGTAAAGCCCAGCGATAGCTTTGTGTGAAAATCCCAATAGATCAACAGCTTTCAAACAACTCAGACCAGCCCAGCCAGCACCAACAACCACATCACGTTCAAAGTCTTAAATCTTTCTCATGTGATTGGCTGATAAGATGTTTGCATTAACAAACTGTTAAACCGGTGTGCCTTGTAAAGTGGCCGGTGAGCTTATTTCAAAAATGTATGATCATTTCCTCGTTATGTTATTTTAACGGTAATCCCTTAAGCATAGTCCAGCCTTGAATGCGGTCTCTATGGAACACTGGGTTTCCTTTAGAAACTCATACTAATTTTTATTGTAAACACAAGCGGCTGTCAACTACCCATAACGCACACACACGCGCACGCACACACACACACACACACACACACACACACACACACACACACCTTTCATTGAGGAGTTGTGAGCTCTATAGATTGCAGAGGGAAGGTTTTTGGCAGTTTCCCATAATCTTTGTTGATTCAGGGTTAGTGAAATTAGAGAGCACATGTCTGGTGCCTCTTTGCATTACATCACGCGAGAGCAATCTAATCTGCTACGAAAGGATCGAGAAAACCCCATCCTTGCACCTTCCTTTTAAAGAAATGAGAATGTTATATTTTTTAGGTGAGGTGTGCTTTTGACCTGAGTGTACCACTGATTTTACCCAGTGTTCACCGGGTCTGCCTAATTCCTATGGAGGGCATACTTGTTGTAGAGCTTCTTCTCGATGTAGATCTCTACTTGTTGCGGATGGTTCACACCCTATGCATGCGGTTAGTGTACACATAGGCAAATGCTAGCAACCTTTTACAGGTCTGAATATCAGTCTTTGCTGTTTTATCGAAATGTTTGTATTTTCTCAAGGCTTCTTCTTAACACACGAAAATTTCTGACCGGATCTGATAAGAGGAACAGATCGAGTGTACAAAGAAGCTAAAATATGAGGACTGACATGAGTGAAAAATGTACACTGTGTAAGTAACCTGTGTTTTAGCACATTTAGCTGATATATGGCAATAGAAAAATCGATTAAACTAGCAAGGGTCAAAGTGTTCATATGTAATACGTTCGTATGGAAAGTGCCATTTAAAAAGTACATTTACATAATTACGTCCATCCATCTATTATCGTCTGCTTTGTGGGGTCGCGGGCCAGCCAGTGCCCACCTGGCAACTCTGGACGCAAGGACAGGAACAACCCTAGGCAGGTCGCCAGTTTATCGTAGGGCACACAAACACACACACAGTCATACACACAGTCACACATAAAGGGCTACTTTAGAGGCACTGATTAACCTAACATGCATGTCTTTGGATTGTGGGAGGAAACCGGAGTACCCAGAATAATCCCACACAGAGACACGGGGAGGACCCAGCGGTGCCGCCCACCAAACCAGCGTGTTCCTAACACCAGAACCTCATGCGCCATTCTTTAGGCACTGATGTTGGGCTTTAAGACCTTGCATTGCCATGACTTGATGAAATCGGAGCTCTGTACAGGCTAATGAAGTAGATTCACTCCAAGCACAACAGACCATTTTCTTTATGAACCTTGTGTGGCCACTGGGGCATCATCATGCTTAAACAGGAAAGGGCTTTCCCAGAACTGTTCTGTAGAATGCACACAGTTATTTGGAATATTGTTGCATGCTGTGGCATTAAGATTTCCCTTCACTGCTAAAAGGGCCCAACCCAAACCATTATTCCTTCTACATTACCCAGACTGGCTTCTCTTGCCTCAGCTAATATTGTCTTAATGTGACTTGCGGTGGTGGGATAGCATATTAGACTTCTGTGCCACCCGACCTCCCTGCGATCGCGTTTTCCCCATAAAAACAACACAGAAAGTAGGTGGTGTAGTGTTACAAACTGATTTGCACACCTGTGCAGGTATTAGGAATCTGTCTTATAACTCTAAGTTTTGCCCGTAAACAGCTTGTCACCTCAGCCAATTAACGCTGGGTATCCACGAGCAGAGGTGGGAGTTTAAGAACAGACATCCGTTATCTGTGTGTGTGTGTCTCGCAGGCCATTTTCTCGCTTGCTCGTTAGATCACCTTTGAACTACAGAGTGTTTAAACTCGAGACTCTTTTGGATATTTGTGTTTGTGTTAAATTTGCAACAAGCCGTAAGTATCTATTGTAAGTGTGTGTGGCTGTCCTATTGTAAGTAGTACTGTTTAGTTTATCCTGCCACTACCTGTATGTTCTCTTCAACCTATAACTACACTGCTCACAAAAATGAGGGGATATTTCAAAAGGAAATACCCAATAATGAAATAGCCCCTATTGTTAGCAGTGTATGAAAACTGGGTCACATTCACTCGTTTTGTCTGGCTGTTCCTAATACAAAAGTATCAGGTCGTTTATACAATCCCCAACATGTTAGGGCTTTACAGGATTCCCAGCTAGCAGCTACTCGGTTTTGAAAACCCTTAGATTTTATAAGCTAACAAACAGAAACGTTAAATTTGAAAACTGCCTAATCCGTATCTATTTTACTGCTCTAGGTCAGGCTTAGCGCTTCACACAAAGTAATGTTCAACATGGTTAGCATCGATCCACACAACGATTCAGTTACATCCCTTCTGAAGCTCAATCCACTGAGTGCCTCTCGTGCTCCGTTGAGAGCTATCAGCTTATATACTCAGTCCTAGCTGAGAACATACTTCACTATCGCGCTTCGGTCAGAGTTTCTGTGAACATAGCGACGGATATCGCATTGACTTGGATACCTCATGTCTTATAATCGTACATTTACAGCACTGAGCAGATGTCCTTTCCAGACCAATCCACTACTGGTATCTTGCAAGGTACAAGCAGGAACTCATACACCCTACACAAAAAAGAATATTAAATGTGCTAGTGGTATTTTCCGATCGATCCACCACCGATTTCCGCTACAAAGCATGTGATTGGCTTATGCAGATCAACGCCTTTCATTACCAATCACAAAAAACAATCACCTGAACTTTGCAGCCCACAGAGACCCTGTGTGCAGTGTTGTGTTCCCGCCCCCTTTCCTTCACACTGCGCAGGCGTGCAGCGACAAATACTAAACAAACACGGCTGCCTTGTGGAACTTTTACACGGTCTGCGATGTTAGCACCATGCAACACATGCAACGGAAAAAACCTCGCGGGGGAAGCACATTAAAATGCTTCGACACAACTAGTTTAATACGTCATTTAAAGAACAAACAGTTGGCGGAGTGTCATCGGCACATACGTGATCGGCACACGTGGGTGATCAGTATCGGAATCAGCAGCATAAAACATGATCAGAGCATCACTAACAGGTACTGTATTTGGGCCCTCTATAATATATGCTCACAGGTCATCACTTCGTTAGGTGTTTTTTCTTTATAGTTAGCATAATTACATCCAGAATTGCACATAAGTCTTAGGCCACCGTTGGATTTGTTTTTCTTGTTTTTCAAGTCAAGTCAAGTTTGTTTCTATAGCGCTTTTTACAACGGAACAGTGTCTCAAAGCAGCTTATATTATCATAAAAGGCCAATCTCAAATTGAACAAGCCTAGGGCAAGGAAAAACTCCCTGATTGTAGAAGGTAGAAACCTTGGGAGGACCTAGACTCAGTAAGGGACCCGTCCTCCATGGGTGGCCTAGATGTTAATTAAGTAAATACTTAAAAGTATATTAAAGCAATAGTAAAAATTAAGTAAATATTAACATTTAAGTCAATAATAATATTTAAGTTAGTAATAAAATACATGAATATGATTTAAAAACAAAATAAATAGTTAAAATCAGTCCGTAGTGGGAGGACCTTGGAGGCACATCGTCTCGAAGCACTGTACATGACGTATCGACCACAGTTGGACCCTGAAAATTCAAACTTGGATTCGTCACTCCATAATCCTCTTATCCTCTTATGATCTTCATTCCAGTTTTTGGAAGATTTAGCATATTTTTGTCTTTTTAAACTATTTGCTTTTGATAAAGTGGTAACTTGGCTGCTATCCCCTTAAGTGTAAGGGGGAGGTCACGTTACACACTTGTCACTGTAGCCTATAGAAGCTGTTTTTTTTCAGATTTCTTTCAGTTTCCTATTGCTGAATATAACTTTTTGTATTTTTGGTTGTATTCTAATAACGAGATTTAGCAATAATTATATATTGTTATTATGCAATTATTAAAACAATAGTACACCCAATCGTATGGTGGCCTAAGACTTTTGCACAGTACTGTGTCTTTGCAGCCTTTTATAACCTTGCAGTCTTACCACAGGTGCCATGTGGTTAGAACCGTCACCTCAGAGAGCCCATGAGGTTTTTCTCATGTTCTCTGCGTTTCCACACAGATTTTCTCTGGGTGCTCTGGTTTCCTCACACATTCTAAAGGCACGCGTTAGGTTAATTGCTCTCTAAACTGCCCCGGTGTCAGTGCGTTTGACGTGGACAGTTGCAGCCTTGCTCCTGCCATGGATATAGCCACCGTTGGTGACAATTGAGCATTTGTGTTAATAACCAGAAATAAAACGAATAAATCCTATTTAAAAGTTGTTTGATTCAAAAGACCAATCTGTGAGCGACAGCCTATCTGGCTTGGGGCAGGAGAATCTGTTTCTTGTTCGTTCTCTCTGTAAACTTGTTTGAAATCAATGTACAAACTCCTCCTTTTCCCAGTTCCCAGTTTTGTTTCTATCCTACATAAATACACTAAGAACCTTCTGGTAAACGATGACCATAGGTTTTCTAACGAGCTGAGTGAATAGCAGCGAAGCCGCGTTTGGTCATTAACAGTGAAACGGGACGGTCAGCCTTGAGTGCGAGTTTTACTGGAAGCATAATGACTCATGCATGATGGAAGTTCGTTAAGGGCTAGGCCGGAGTTTTCTTTAACTACAGGTTCCATGTAGTGATGGAATTTTGATTCGAGCCAGACTTGTGGTCCCGCTGCGGTCACCCCCAACAAGAACTGTCACAATAACACACTGAGCCTGTCGTTTCTTTCATATCCAAGGATAGAATCTAACATAATATTCGGCAATGACTCAACAAATGCTGGCTGTGTTATTTACTATCTAAAAACAACGTTTGAGCAGTTAATAGCAGGTTTACCAGAAAGCCTTAGCCACAGGGTGCACCATGTGCTCAGTGTGTGGACTCTGCCAGACAGTATGTTTAGGCATGGCTGTGTGTCTGAAATCCAGGTGACCCTCAAGTCACCTCCTCCTATGCCCAGATGGGTGTTGCTCACAATGCTGTTTATTTGGAGAAGTTGCCATATTGATGTTGCAATAGCTGAGATTCTATAAGCCTGTGTCCCGGGTTAAGCATGGCTTGTGTGTGTGTGTGTGTGTGTGTGTGTGTGTTCCATGTTTATATATCAGCATGGGGACCAAATGTCTCCACAAGAATGGAAAGATTTAACTTGTTATCATTGTCAAGTCTTTGCAGAAACTGTGCAACCCTTTTCTTTTTTCAATAGCCTAAATATTTGCTTTAGGTTACTGAGATTAAGGTTTTGGTTAGGTTTGGTGTCCGGTGTCGGTGTTGGGTGTCGGCGGGAAGGCGACAAGGATAGAACGATCTGCCATTTGGGATGTTGTGGGGACGTGTTTTTTTTTTTTTTTTAAACCAAACTTTTTGTGAAACTAAAATTGCCGAAGATTTACTTTAGGTTACTGAGCTTAAGGTTAGAGTTGGAGGTATGTTACAATAATCATTATGTCAGTGGGACGTCCCAACAAAGATACTGAGATAGATTTGTGTGTGTGTGTGTGTGTGTGTGTGTGTGTGTGTGTGTTACAAACAACTACAACTTGTAGCTCAAAAATAGCACAAAAATACTCATAAGATAATCATACGAAGTGTTTTTAGGTTACTGGGGTAAGAATTGGTTTGGGGTAAGTGTAGTGTTAGCTCCAGTACTCATTATGTAAGTATAGAAGTATATATTATACACCCTGGGCATTCAGGCATTCATTTCTGTAGAACCCTACTGATGCCGTTCTTACTTACCTTAAAAGGCTTGTTTTCAGATTCACCTCCATCCAAACTTTTTGTTTAATGCCCAAGAGTTTCAAATGTTTAATAGATATTTTGGCAACCTTTTCAGTTGTGTTTACTCTCTAATGGAAAGCTTCAATCCATCACAATAAAGTTTGAGTATTTCCACAAGAGAATTGAATTCTTCACTTTGTGGCAGTGGCCCAATCAAATCAATTTGCTTATGTGTCCATGGACCAACAGGAAATGACGAACAATCTACATATTGTTTTGTTCCCTGGCGGCACAAACGCAACAACAATCTCTATATTTATGGCCAAAACGTCTGGTGCAACATAAGATCCCAAATTTGCCGGCCGATGATGCAGAAACATGAGCGAGGCATCAGTTTTACGCCCAAACATCACTAGTCATCTTTTTCTGAAAATATAACACAGCTGTTCCTGCTGAGAATTAAACTGCTTTAATAATAGAAGTGCAAGCAGCTGCTGCATTTAATGGACTTTTTGCTCTTATGCAATGTTTTAAGGGTCAGCTGTGGCGTTAGTCAATGCTTCAGTGCTCCTTGGGACTGTTTTTTTTTTTTTTTTTACATAAATCAAGCACATGATGATTTTTGTAATGTGATATTGGACTTAGGAAATGCTATTCAATAAAGAGTAACACTGTAGATCAAGTTACATTTACATTAAGTCATTTAGCAGATGCCTTTACTCAGAGCTACTAGATATACTCTTACAGTCCAAGCAATTGGGGGATAATGACCTTGCTCAAGGACCCAGCAGCGACACTTTGGTAGAGGTGGAATATGGACCCTGGACCTGGCTATCACAGTCCCAGTGCTAAATACCAGCACCTCTCACCTTTTCTTTTTGACTACCCAGCCCATCACCCTGTGACCATCAACATACGAACCTGAAGTGCTCAGATAGCACAGCAGTCAAATCTCCCTGCCTCTGCATCAGTGTCTGCTGGTGGCTGTTGGAGATGCTGGATGGAGATGATGGAGCAATGCTTGCTTACTCTCACTGTAAAAGTCCCACTAGAGGATTTGGGCATTTTCAGATTGGCGACGAAAACAACAAAACGTTCGAGAATGACAGGCTTTGAATAACAAGAAGCACCGGAGTGCCCGATCCCCTCGTACCAGCATAACGCACGAACGCACCACCACCACCACCGCTGTGTCACTACAGTGCTATGAATGATCCCCTGTGGCGGTCCTGTGGGGTCCTGACCATTAGAGAACAGAGTACAGAGGACCAAGAAAGATGTAGAGACACAGATGGTGTAACTAGAACTACAGGGGGAGTCAAAAGTCTCAGGACACACTGAAGTTCTGCATTGTGAAGTTTTCACAAAAGCTGCCAATACTTTTGAGGGTTTTTTTTATGGTAACAGTCTTCGGACGACCAATACATGGCTTGTCATCCGCATCAAATTTGGCTATGAAATAACAGTGCTGTGTAATATTGGTGATCATTCTGGGTGTCGGTTGTTACAGTCTGTGGCTTTGATACAGCAGGCATCAATTCCATCTTTAGTTAACTGTGACTAACGAAAGTTTAGGACTTTAGGATATTGTCAATCTGATTCAGTCGATTTCTGAGACATGACCACCTTCTCATTGTACAACTCAGCTGTTTTTCACACACCCACCTTTTCGTTTATTCATCCCTTTATCTATTCATTTATTCATTCATTTTCATATCTGCATTATCAGCTAAATTATGATTTTAACAGTCATGCTCACATGAAATCCTGTCTAAATGTAACAACACCAACTGTATTTTGTTTTTTGGTCTGATCAGACGTCACCATTTGTTCAGAAAACGCTTTTCCGTTACCTCCTATCACACTTTATCGGTCTGTAACGATATTTTCATTTTTCTTTTTGTCTTTTTGCGATATTTGGGTGTTTTTTTTATTCGGACCTTCTCCATTCAGGATTTACTTTTCAAAATTCGCAAGAACTAGGTGGATGGAAATTGTGTTACACTTGCATTCCAAGCACACGGTGGGAGCAGTGGAAAGGAAAAACTCCCTAAATGTTTTAAGGTGGAAACCTTGGGAGGACCAAGAATCAAAACGAATGAATGACAATCACGTGTACCATGTTCATTCGTGACCATTTGCTGATCCGAGTCGTCAGTGTCCGAAGACGGTGATGGGACAGTCAGGGAGTGGCGTTCCTCATAACTCTCTGATCTGGTCGCTGTATGCATCTTCATTTTCCTCAGAAAGCTCTTGATGGAAACCAGGAGTTGCGTGATGTCAGAGTGCTTGCGCTTCATTCAGCTGGAATACGACTTTTGCCTGTCTGAGTAAAGTGTGTGCATTCTCCAAAACCAGTCCAGCCAGAGTGCCCCCACCCCCTGCCTTTCTTTCCACCTGCGACCTGATTCTTTCCATCCTGACTCTAGCCTCGAAATGCTGATGAGAGCGAGAGCTACACAGGGAAAACGCTGTTCGAAATATGTCACCACGGTTATTAAAAAAAAGTACTGCGACATCCCTATTCAAGTGCATTAATCTGCGGTGAGGTTAAGAAATGATGTCACACAAACCATTCGACAATTTGGAGTTATATGGGTTTAATGGACGTGGAAAAAGGGGGGAAAACGGACCGTTCAAACAGCTGGACAATCCATTACTTGTGAGCTCACTGAACGCGTACAGAAATCTCACCTGCCCTCTTTCCCGTAGCCGCCGCACTGACTCATTCATACATTTTCTCTCTCTCTTTCTCGCTTGCTCTCCCTTGCTCTCACTCTCGGATTCTGTCTTAAGCTCACCAAAACCCTGACCAATCTAAGACCAGGACAGGAGACCTGCCTTTCCCAGGTAATCGGTGACAATATATATATATATATGTTCCACTTGGCGTCTCGAGTATCAGACTGTTCTCGTAGTGCGCGCTACAGCGGGTGATCTCATTCAGACCTCTGCTGCATCATTCATTGTTAAGCCGCTCGCAGCTGAAGGATATTACACGCTGAACCGTAGAGCTCCTGATTGCCCGCGGAGTCACGGTAGGCTTTGTGCGTTGGGGCTGCGCTTCGGTATGCATGCATATGGATGGCGCAGGCTGAGCAGTCCGTATTGGACGGCTTGTTAGAGAGGGAAACAGGCAGCGAGAAAGATGAATGGACCGACTGTCTGCTTCGCTCTGTCTCACCCTCGTTCCTGCTCTCCTCACACTCCCGCTTTGTGAATGAGTCCTGGGGCGGCTCAGGATTTGTGCGTGTGTGCGTGTGTGTGTGTGTGTGTGTGTGTATGTACATAGTGTTTAATGTCAGCACAGGGGTTTTGTTTTCCAGCGCTGGCACGCTGCTGACAAAGCTATTGCTATCAAGTCAATGCCTTGTTATTGTTGCATCTCCGAGAAGCAGAAAGAGAGAGAACGGCAGCCTGCAATGCAGGACACGTAATTCTGTTTCCTTCTTTGGAAAAAGACACGAAAAAGAACGAGTTACATCAGAACTGGACAGTTTTCAAATTGCGCTCTCTGTCCCATTTCAGAAACGGGGTGTTAAATTCACCGGGTGGGTTTTGTAATTTGGTATTATTCATGATGAGTATTCATAATCTGTTATTATTATTATTATTATTATGCATTTCCATGTATATTTGTTTAAGTTTTCCCGAAAACACTGAATTTCTTTTGTTTGTCCCTTGTTTACTCCAAGAGCTGTCGCCACTCTGTTTTCCTGCAGGTAAATGCAACCTTTTTATAGAGGCTGCAATGGACGACTCAAAACGATCGTAGTACATCGGCTTTTTTATGCCCGACGAAGACGTGAATTGTGGGCGTAAAGGAAGGGGACGGAGGAGAGTACATTCTCTTTCTCTCTCCGTAGTCAGTGAGGATGCTGTGAGATAAATTTAGCCCTCCAGCTCTGCTTCCATCTGCCGCCGCATGGTTTAGGGCCGTTGCCATAGGAACAACCACTGGGTGCCCATTAGAGAAACAGAGAGGGAGAGAGATGAAATTTTCCCAAAAAGTAATTCAGCAAAATTTTCGATTAAAAAAACATACCGAACAGTTCCTGTAGAAAAACGTAACCGTCTTTTTTTTTTTGTTTGTTTTGAAAACTCTTTGAACATGGGCCACAGTGCTGTGCAAAAGTATTAGGCCGCCATTGGATTTGTTGTTTTAGTGATCATGTGTTAACGATTGGACTTTGTGAGCTTATCTTAGTCTTTTCAACCTGCTCCCCTTCTAAAAGAGACTGATTGATCAAGCTCCTTTGCTCTGTAGAAGGGTCAGCTTGGCATCCCGAGGTAACTCAGCTATTGCTAAGGTTTAAGGGAAGGTCTCACTAAGTATACTGCAACATTTTCCAGCTGTGTTTGTCCGTTTCTGTTTTATCCAATTTTTAAAATGCTGCATATATTTTTTTGGTTTTTTTTTCTGGTTGTATTTTAATAAAGAGACTGAGAAATTATGTATGGTCACTATTTTCTTACTAAAACAATGGTTTATCTAATTTAATGTAACAGTACAAAAACGTTTTGAGTAACAGGATTGGATGTCTGATCCTCTCCATGGTTTAATAATTCATTTGACCAATTTCCAAAGAAATGTAATTTTATCTTTGATTTTGAGCGTTATAACGTGTAAGTTGAAAGTTGAAAATCCAATGAAAGATTGGATTTTACTACGATGATGTTTTTATGACTCTGTGTACAGTTACTTGTCGAATGAATTACACTTTAAATAAAATGTTCAATATATTCAACTGAGAATAAGGCACCATGTTTGGGAGTTAACAATGGTGCTGATGGTGTAAGAAGCTGAAATACCGCGCTCAGACCACTTTGGGAACGAGAGCGCAAAACCAGTCAGAGGTGATTGTATTACATGTACAATAATTTGTAAAGCGACCTTGAGATTGTGAAAGGCGCTATATAAGTGTAACCTATTATTATTATTATTATTAATTAATTTCGCACAATGTTTTTAATCACTTCAATCACAAGTTTCTTGCATTCACCAGTTCTGTGCGTCCGTTATTTTTTTCTCCAGCCATGCAGGGATGGACGTCATAAATGACGTGCGTTATGTTGTACGTAAGTACTGAGTGGGTTTTGGCAGTCAGATGAGTCTTGGTGGAGTCGGATGCATTTACAGGCTTTTCGTATGTGGCTACAGCGTGTCTCAAACGTTTGAGCAATCAGATTCAATCAGTGCGTTTTTGGGTTGCATTTACACATAGATTTTTCTGTGGCTTAATCCTGTCCTGATGCCCAAGATACATGTAATGATCAGTAGCCGGGTTTCCAGCTCAAGGTTTCGCAAATGTTTTGTGCTTTTATGAAATTTCGGCAGACAAAAATGCAATTTGCAACTTCAATTAAGAATGGCATCGAATCAACCAAAAACGACCTTTCTTTGCTCTTAAGTGGTTTATTCTATGCAGTCTATTAATACCCGTGACCCACCTTTTCATTCATTCATTCCTTTATCTATTCATTTTTTATCTGCATAATCAGGTAAATTATGATTTTAACAGCCATGCCCACATTAAATCTTAATTAAATGTAACAACACCAACTGTATTTTGTTTTTTGGTCTGATCAGACGTCATCATTTGTTCAGAAAACGTTTTTCCGTTACCTCCTATCACACTTTATCACTCTGTAACGATATTTTCATGTTTCTTTTTATCTTTTTGCGATATATATATATTATATACCTTTACTTTGCACATTTTCAAAGTTCTCAAAAACTATATGGATGGAAATTGTGTTACACTTGTGTTTCAAGCACACACACCCCTTACAGGCACAATTCACACTCCTGCCATCTGGAAAGATTTATCGAAGCATTTGGGTATTATTATTTGATCATTGATTTAGTAAGAATTATCTTTAATATTGCTTTATTTTGTTTATTTTTGTATTCAGTGTTTGGCTGGGGCAGCTCGGTAGCTCAGTGGGGTAGCACTGCTACCCCACAGCAAGAAAGTACCGGGTTTAATCCCAGGGTGGAGTCGCCTGGGTCCAGAAGTCTCCATGTCCTCCCTGTGTCTGTGCGGGTTTACTCCGGGTACTGCGGTTTGCTCCCACAGTCCAAAGACATGCATGCATGCGTGTCTCTAAATTGGCCCTTAGTGTGTGACTGTGTGTGTGTGTGTGTGTGTGTGTGTGCTCACGACCTAGAGTTGTTCCTGGCTGGCCCGTGACCCCATGTGGATTAAGATAATGAATGGGTAGTAATGTTTTACTGTTGAATCATTACACCAGTTTATGTTCAATATAATGTGAAGATGGTGGATTTAGCTTTGTCTTAGTAAAATCTTACACATCTGAGACAGCAGAGCTGCAACTGTGACATTTTTTCACCTAGTCGAAATGACCTTACAAATATGTTTCCTAAAGAAACCATTGAAGGCTCAGTTGCCTGCGGAGATGTTGTATATAATTTACTGTGAGACTTCTTTGAACTCATTTGAAGCCTGTTTTATTTCTGTCTCCTAATCAACGTGTGAAAAACAGTCTGTTTTGCTTCCAACGTTCCACCTCCAAGCAGCCAACTCATATATACATAAGCAGTTCAGTTCAAATAGGGTGTTGACATGCATGCTTATATGAGGGTATGTGTTTTCTGTCCTGTCAACCAAAAGAGTACTGAGTAAATGACTTTGTTGGTAACCCTTTACTTATGGTTCTCATGGTCAGGACCCCCACATGTACTATTTGGGTGTTGGATCATTCCTAGCATTGACACTGATGTAGTGGTGGTGGTGGTAAAGGGAACTTACAAACTATGTAGAGACACAGATGAACAATAGTCTGTCATTGTGTTTTTCATCGTTCATGTCTTTTTTAATAGCCCATTCAAATTGTTCATTGCTTTCATTAAATATTCTGCCAGAGGACGGACCCCGCTGTCAAATTATTAAACTAATAATCTACCCAAATCTATATAAATGCAGTGTGTCAGTGGTCTGGAATGACTTTCTGGCAAACTGTGGATTACCTGCAGGATGCCATATGGCACAACACCTTTTCACCCATGCAGCAAAGCGTGGGCACAAGTGCCAGCTGGTTAGTGAGCTGCCTGTGTGTGTTAGAATGAAAATATAGAAACCATTTCTCCTCTTGCCTTAACTGCTTTTCTTGTCGGTTCTTACTCAGGATATGCAGTACTGGGTTTATTTGTTTATTTATTTATGTTTTAGCAATATTATAATGACCATATATAATTCTTTATCAGGCTCTTCATTAGGATACCACCAGAACATACAGGCAAGTTGTATTAAAACCAGTAAAAAATACCAGAAAAAAAGACTTAGTTTAGGCTTGACTAGGAAGTATTTATTGCGACGTTCTCTTATACTTGAGCAACAGCAGCATCTGGAGCATCAGGACGCCAAGTTGACCCTTCTACAGTCGGAAGTAGCTTGAAGAGGAATGGTGTATTTGGGAGTGGAGCAGACATGAAACATTTTCTGAAGGCTAAGATATTCAGAAGCTCACAAAGACTGAAATGAAGGTCTCTGGTCCATCCATGACGATAGCTTATACATGCTCATTGCTAAAACAACAGATCAAATGCTAGGACAGTACTGTATTGCTTTTGGTACGTTAGCATTCAGTTTATGTTTAAATACCATAGAGAGGTATGCCTCTTGATGTTTATAATCATTCATATAGTTAAGGAAGGAATGAATAACCAATCTTTTATTTGTGACGGAGATGCACCGACCGACTGGTGACCAGTATTGGCCTAATTGTGATCGCCCGTGACTGGTGACCAGCTGGTTGACCAGTCTCATTTAACCAGATCTGTGCCGGCCACATTTGGCCACATGACAGATCCACCTTTAAACTGTCCATATAGGACTGGTGCTGACACACTCTGATGATGTGTTCGATTTCAGAATGCACTAAAGAGTCACTTTCTGCACAAACAATACTAGTGAGGGAGCAGTGATATAGTGTTATTAGGTTATTTGGGTTATAGCCCTGTCTTGGGCGTTCTAGTACTAGTACGGTGAGTGAGTGCTGTTTGTATTATGCATGATATCGAAGCATTTGGGCATTTTTATTTGATCATTGATTTAGTAAAAAGTATCTTTAATATTGCTTTGTTTATTTTTGTATTCAGTGTTTCACTGGGGCAGCTCGGTGGCTTGGTGGGTAGGAAAGTACCGGGTTCAATCCCAGGGTGGATCGGCCTGGATCCTGAAATCTCCATGTCCTCCACGTGCCTGTGCGGGTTTACTCCGGGTACTCTGGTTTCCTCCCACAGTCCAAAGACATGTATGTTAGGTTAATTGGTGTCTCTAAAGTGGCCATTAGTGTGTGACTGTGTGTGTGTGAGACTGTGTGTGTGCCCTTGCACCCAGAGTTGCCGGGTGGGCACTGGCTGGCCCGTGAACCCATGTGGATTAAGCGAAAGATAATGGATAGGTAGTAATGTTTATACTCAATATAATGTGGAAATGGTGGATTTAGCTTTGTCTGAGTAATAATCTTACACATCTGAGACAGCAGAACTTGCAAAGCTGCAACTGTGACATTTGTTTTGAGTTGTAAGTGAGTGCTGTTTGCATTATGCATGATGAAAGTAAGCAGTGGAGGAAGAACTCCGAAAACACTCAATAATAATTTCAAACAGTATCACCAAAGCAAAAGCTAACTCTGCTGAGAGTGCAGAGCCAGACATAAGCCAGCATCTGCTGCTGTCTTTGTCTTTAATGGTAGAAGTTTTGATTAAAAGAAAAGTGACATGAAAAAAATGTATCTGTATGCTGTCATTTATAATTCTTGGAAAAAAATGAATCATCCAAATTGGAATCGGCCAGTCATATGTTGGAAAAAAAAAAGTGAGCCACGACACTTGCAATCGATGCATCTCTAATTTGTACCAGTTATATGTGTATTCTTATCACTTTCTTTGTCTCATTACAGAATCTCTGAAGAATCACATTTGGCGAAATAAAGACAACCATTTACTGAATCCAAGGACCTAGATATCAAGAGGTACTTTTTGCAGAAGTGTTGCTGATGTTCTTCCTTCTGTCCAAGTTCAAACAGACAAAATCCTAACTGAGAAACCTCTTAAAGCAAAATCCGAGACAATTTCCAAGCGTGTCATTCAAAAAGAGACGAGTTTTCCCCATTTTATGGAGGTCTTATACGGCCAAGCGAGCACCGTGGAGCAGTCAGGAGGTCCAGAACATCCTCAAGATCAGCATGATTCTTCTCTTAATATCTCCCAGTCACCAACAGCTCGCTCTCAACAGCAGCCTCAACCATGCCATAACAAACAGCCAAGACGAGTTCGTCATGAAAGGAAGCGTCTTAGGCTGCAGAAAAAGACGGTGCAGGAAACAGAGACTTTGGAGGGGGAAAAGTCACACTGGGCATCTGGAAGTTCTAAAGGTACGACTGTTTCTGCTAAAAAATGCACACAGACATCGAGTTCGTTAGTATCAACACTACTTTCCATGGAGGCCCAAAAACCCACAGCAAAGAAAAAACGTGAACGCAAACCACAGAAGCCTGGGAAGTATGTTTGCACTTACTGCGGCCGTGCCTGCGCCAAGCCCAGCGTGCTACAGAAACACATACGCTCCCATACTGGAGAGCGACCCTACCCTTGTGCTCCATGCGGCTTTTCGTTCAAGACTAAGAGCAACCTTTACAAGCACAGAAAGTCTCACACCCATAGAGTAAAAGCTGGTATGACCTCAGGCAGAGAGGGGCAAGATGTGACTTGTCATGAGGAAGCAGTTACGGAATCGGATGAAGAGTCCGGCCAGCTTTCTTCATCGCTTACCCTTAAAAACCAAGGAAATATATCGTCTTGCACGGAAATATCTGGCCAAGGGCAGACACAGGGTTCGGAATATTCCCATGCCGTCAAGAAGAGACTAGCGATGAGGCTTAGCAGAGGAAGGCGAGCTCCTGTGGGCTCATCTGACGAAACCTCATTATCATTTGGGCTAGGCAGCAAAGGCAGCACAGAATCAGGCTATTTCTCTCGTTCCGAGAGCACGGACATCTCACAGGAAAGTCCACCTAACACCAGTGCCAAAAGCTACGCTGAGGTTATTTTTGGCAAATTTGGCCGCCTGGGCCATTTACAGAGAACTGTTCGTCAACAGCACGATCGCGCTGAGGAACAGGAGGGGAGGAGCATCCCGTTCTCTGTGCCTAAAAAGCAAGTCATTGACCACATCACTAAACTCATAACCATCAATGAAGCAGTTGTGGACACAAGCAAGATCGATAGCGTCAAACCCAGAAGGTGTCCTCTATCGAGGAGGACCAACATAGAGTCATCCGTATCCAAAGAGACAATTCTTTGTAGAGCTAAAGAAATAGAAATGAGTCCGAAAAGCAGCGGATCCATTACTCTTGGTGTCCCCTGCGAGAAATTTCAACACCACTCCATCAGTGTTCATCAGACTGATAACTCATCCATGGCTCCTCTCATAAGAAGTCAGTCTCTACCCTCAGGTAGCGCTAAATCCACTGGATCTTTGCCAAGTGTTCGTCTCAGCCGGTCGTTTGATGAACAGCAACCAGCTCACAACAGGCGTCACGGTATGCTCAGACGTCAACCTGCCATTGAGTTACCCATTGGGGCTGAAATGAATTCGGAAGAAGATCTCTATTCTGGCTCAGCATTTAATCCCTCACTCGGCGTAGTGCCTGAATGCGGGCTGCAACTGGACTCGTTGATGTGTAAAACTTGTGGCGTCACATGCAGTGACTGGGAAACGTATAAAACACACAAACAAAGCCAGTGCTCTGCCCCCCCAGCTCACCAGTCTGAAATTCCGGCCGTTCAAGAAGAGGACTATGGGGTGCTTCATAAATCTCGACCCGGTGCTGTAGCAGTTAGGAAGAGGAGGAAGGAGGAAAGTCTAGAACTTGATGACCACGCTTTACCATCAGTTGCCTTGTTGTCAAGCTTTTCATCACAAGGCGCCACAGATCCCATCGGGTCACCACAGGCCCATGAAAAGGAGAACACGTTAAAAGGAGTGTCAGTGATCCAGCATACCAGTTTATTTAACAAACTGGAGTCTACTCTAACTCACAACACATTGACCCAGTCTTACCTGAAGGAGCAGACAGGGAAGGCCAGCTTTCGGAGGCTTGTGCGCCAACAAAACGTACCAGAGATTCTGGTCACGGAAGAAACGAAGGTTAACGTTCCGGTATTGCACAATACGGATCCAACCATATCTACAGAGAGTAAAAAAGTTGAAGGCTTTCAATGGCCTCAACGAAGCCCATCGTTGGCCCAGCTTCCTATTGAGAAGTTGCCACCCAAAAAAAAGCGGCTCCGTCTTGCGGAGGCAGCACAGTCGTCTGGAGACTCCAGTTTTGAATCAACCTCCATACCTCACAGTCCGAGTAAAGAGAGCCTCTTGTCTCAGAGATCCAGACATTCCGCTTTGATTGAGGAGACCGTCGGAAATTTTGATACGACGTCCAGAAGGTCAAGGGCTCCCCACACGTTGTCAATCCCCACAGGAGGTAATCACCTTCACCGGGAGCTGCAACGGTCCGCGTCTGAGCATGCGCCGCATATTCCTCAGCAGGCAAATCCTACAGATAACAGGAGTAAGTCTTTTGATTACAGTTGCCTGTCCCCTGATCGTACATCTGCAGGCTGGATCGAAAGGCGCAAATGCCTCCTAAAGAGACACTCTACTGTGAAAGAGCCAGAGAATGAGGATCCACCACCAATACCAGAACTTGGTGTAAATCCTCTATCTCTGAGAACCCGCAACCAGGATGTACCTTTAGAAGGAAGAGTGTGCGCCACATTCTCTCGCAACCCCGACACTCGGTTAGCCTCACAGACTCATACTGGTCCGCATGCAGTCAAGGAAAGTTCGCAGTGTCTAGCAACGAGCCATTACTACTCAGTGTCCACAGGTCGAAACCTTGAGATTCCCATAGAGGATGACGTTGGGGAGTCAGCTGTCAGTGGTCACCCAACAGACATGCATTACCAGCATCCAAATATTGATATTACTCCAAGGCAAGGGCTATTGAGCCCTCTCAGTTTAGCAGTGCCAGTTCGTCTTCATTCAGATTTACCTTCGAATTCCAGCTGCATTTATACTGCGCTCTCACAGAAAATGGTAACCAGGTCTGAAAATACATGCTTCTCTGAGGCAAGTTCTAATTGTCAAGTGGCCAAGTTTGATATAGAGGACTCCGAGGAAGCTGAGAGTTCCAAATCTGTCAACTCCGGGGGAAATAAACGAGTTCTGTCTCCTACAAGCAGCGTGGAACTGGCGTCTGATAGTCAGCAGCAGAAAAGAGTGAAGGAAGAGGAAGGCAAGGAGAGTGCAAAGAGCTGCATTGATGATGTACCTGCCAACCAAAGACAGGAAAGCCTGATGCGTGATCCAAATATTACGGTCCCCGTGGACAAAAAAGAGCCTTTATTTCTTTCATTAGACACTAACCTCACAATAAGCTGGTGCTATTTGAACTATATCAAGCCTAATCCATCTGCTCTGAGTGACAACCAGAATTCAGTCTATTCGTCTTGGTCCATAAGCAATCGGAATCCAAACCCACCAGGACTAACCAGCAAAGAAGTGCTCTCCCTTGTGTACTGCAAGCAAAGGAACACACCTTTCACCTACACTATGGCAGCCATGACTCCTTCTACAGCAGGGAAACCAACAGTACCTGACCCCAGGGAGCACAAAGAGGCTGAGGTAAATGTAAATAGTCCTGGACGAATATTATGTTTTAATATTAAGTATACTTATAATATGGCTAATGTGTGACTCGGGTCAATGTCGGTGGTCAAAATTGGACAGACCGATTATTAGATATGTATAAGAAATATTTATCAACACAGATGTAGTAAAGCCACTTTATCAGGTACACCTGTTCAGCTGCCCCTTACCGCAAATATCTAATCATCCAATTAGATGGCAGCGACTCAATGGATTTAGGCACGTAGACGTGGTCAGGAAAAACTCAAGCTAGGTATCAGAATGGGAATGAAAGGTGACTAAAGGGACTAAAGGGGCTGGGATTTACAGAAAATGGTCAAGGCAAGAAAAATTGCCCAGTGAGCGCCACTCCTGTCATCCAAAAACAGGCAACCGAGGCTCCAATTTGCACTTGCTCAATATTTTCTGGTTGACTTCTTAATACCAACTGAGCATCGTTTCAAAAATCACAGCCTACCAGAGTATTGTTGCTGACCATGTGGAACCTCAAAGTCGACACTGTACTCAAATTACTTCCACAGTTGGCAGTTCGCAATCCTATATAGAGCCCTTGTGATTTGCATCATGGATGTTCAGCCGACAAATCTGCAACACCTGCAGGGATTTTTCCAGCCATTTGTTGATCTATGGAACAAAGAATCAATGCGTTTCTGAAGGCAAAAGGGGACTAGGAAGGTGTACCTAATAAACTGGCCTGTGAGTGTATATGCGTGTAGTATGAAGGGGACTTTTTGGAGCGGAAAGAAGAAATTGATTTATATGTTTTGGCATAATAGACTTTCAGAAACAGTTATACAATCAGTGTATTGCCTTCTTCCATATCAATCAGCGACTCAGTTTTGATACTTCAATATGCAGATTGTTGAATGTGAATTTCACCATCTCTGTCTCCCTGGGCACCCGGAGCAGGGTTGGTGAACTTGCCCGTGTCTCTCTCGAGTATAGGTACATGCCACAGAGCCCACAGGTCACTTAGAGTTCGAGAAAGGTGAGCAGACTAAGAATGAAAATACACCTAAGGGCGAGGAAGTCGAGGAAGAACAGTCTACCTCCATATCTCACGACATCCCAAGGGTACCGATCTGTGAAGGAGGGTAAGAAACTTCATTTTACGGCAGCTCAGCAGTTCCCTACATAGTCCACACACAAACATCTCTAATGACAGCATCTTTGCGATTTGGTTTTTAAACAGTTCAATATGCTTTCTCCTGGCAATTCTATTTGGCAATTCATCCGTTCATTCATTCATTCATTATCTTACGCTTAATCCACACGGAGTCGCAGGACAGCCGGTGCCCACCCGGCAACTCTTGGCACAAGGGCAGGAACAACCCTAGAGCCAATCCATCGCAGGGCGCACA
This sequence comes from Parotocinclus haroldoi, assembly GCA_034779995.1. Classification (NCBI taxonomy): domain Eukaryota; kingdom Metazoa; phylum Chordata; class Actinopteri; order Siluriformes; family Loricariidae; genus Parotocinclus; species Parotocinclus haroldoi. The sequence continues at coordinate 23,841 of JAUZST010047763.1, read as the reverse complement.
CACACAGTCACACACTAAGAGACACCAATTAACCTAACACCGATGCCTTTGGACTGTGGCTCCCCAAATAAACAACCACCTTCGAATAAGTGAATCTGGCCACCATGTCGGGATGCACTTGCGACATGATTAATCTTATAACTGCAGGAAGCTGATTATGACCAGTCAGCGTCCTTTATGGTCAACATTCTGTTTCACAGAACATAATGCGGACGTACCTGTAATTAAAATGGTCATTTCTTTAACAGCATAAATATTCACCAATGTTATATTATAATAATAATAACAAAAACAAATGCCCTGGATATGTAAGTGTCTTTGCACAGTCCTGTGATTTTTATTTGTCAACAAAACAACAATTTACATTTACTAATTAAGTTAACTAATCTATTTATGTCAAAATGACCGGCACCCTTGAGTTGAGCAACACGTGCAACCTCTTTGAAAACAACAAAGCACTGACTCTTTTCCTGTAACCTTCACTGAGAACATGGCACTAAAAAAATCAGACACAGTCTTCAGTGCACATCTCGTAATCATCTTTTCCGTGGTGTTTTAGTCGTCGAACTGGGATGGCCATGACAAAAGCTTGATTCTGTGGTCAAGGAAGCATTTCTGTGTGGATTTGGGAATATGTTTGGATCATTGTCCTGCTGAAAGATGCAACCGCAAACCAATTGTAGCTTCTTGGCAAAGGCAGACAGATTTTCCATGGTGCTTCATGGAGTCCACGATACTGTGTATTCTAAATAGGTTCATAGAGAGTTTGGAGGAAAAATAGCCTCGGACTGCCAACCAGATTTTCTACCAATACTTAACAGTAGGCATTTGGGTCTTTATTGTAAAGGTATTTGTTTTTATTGCAGTAGTGTCTAGCCCATGTGTTTGCTCCCTGACGTAAAGAGGGTAGAATACAATTGGAAGTATGGACCGTTTACCAACAATCTCATCAACGTCCACATACTTTCATGAAAGGCAAATTGTAATGAATGACCAATCACTGCTACATATGCATGAGCAGAGGTGGGAGTTATCATTCCTGTATATTTGTAACTACCTTACTGGTCATGTATTTGCTTGCTCATTAGCTCACGTTGGATTAGCATCTGTTGTATGTCGGTTGATGTGTTAAGAGACTTTTTTGTGAGTCTCTAATCAATCATGCTCGTGCTTTTGTGTATGATTTTCCATTGCTTATTTGTAAGAATCTATAAATGCCGTTGTAAGTGTAGGTGTCTGTCCTATTGTAAGTAGTACTGGGTTGTTCGTCCCACCACTACCTGTATATTCTCTAAAATGTAGCTATATAAACACATTTCACATTTCAGTCAGGAGTCTAGCTGATCTTTTGTGTTGTTCATAATACAGTCTATAATGTAGTTTTGGCTTACAAAAGTATCAGGTCCATCCGACCAGTCTCTTAAGTGTCACGCCTTTCCCCTACACAGAGTCGTAACAGTCTATTATGTTCTGTAATTATTATAAATTTCAGTAAATTAAACCACAGTGGCCTTATCGGTGCTGCGTAGCGTTCCACTCGTGTTTATGTATCGCTCGCATGCAGTTGTCATATAAAAATACCCTTTATATTTACATTGAAGTAGCATACAAAGACTATGGGACTGTGGTTCTGTCTGTTCAATGTCCATTTTGATCAATGACCTGTTTTACAGAACGTAATACAGTTTCTGCACAGATTTTCCATTACCGTTTCAACTGATTGCATTGCTGTAGATTTTTCTAAAGCAAGTGTTTAATTTTTTAACATTGACTTCTTTAACATTGACTACAATTAACGTTATTATATCGCAACAATGCAGTACTAAGAAACTTGGCCTGTTATTAATAAGGCTATTAGCTTGAGTGCTTTTCAATATACTATAGTGCCTGCATTGTGTTACCTGCTTATTGGTAAAGTAGTTTTCTGTCACCGATATGTCAGTGCACTGTGCTGTGTTGTTCTTGCCCCCTGTGCTGCAGGCATCGCTTGGCTGTCAGAGCCAACACTGACCTTCTGTTACATGGCATGTGCCAGGAAACTACCTAGCCTGGCGTTTACTTCCTTCGAATCCCGCGGTGCCACGTCGTTGCCAAACTGCATAAATGATTTTGGTCATACAGCTAGACAGGGAAAAGGGCATGGCAGCAGGACACAGCTGTGAACTTGAGATCATATTTGAAAAAGTGCAGTAGGATTTTGTTCTCGGCCTGTTTTGGGATTGAGGAAAAACACAAATGTTCTCATCATTGGGGAAAAAAGGTCTTGGACTAGATCTTGCACTGCTATGAGATCTGTGATGTTAGTATATGTTCAGAGTATTCACGTTAGATTAGATATACCATTTGTTTTAATGGTTTAATGACCATGTGTGATTATTTATCAGTCTCTTTGTTAGAATATAGACAAAACATGATGGATATTTGTATGCAGTATTAAAAAAACTGGAAAAAAAATAGAATAAAAAAAATCAGAATAAAATCAGTGTATCCTCCACTTACACTGGAGCAGTAGGAGCATCTGGAGGCTTTAACGGGATGCCAAGTTGACCCTTTCACAGCCCGAAGGAGCTTAATTAGGAATGGTCTTTTCGGAAAGGAAGCAGCCATAAAGCCACTTTTTCAGAAGGGGGACAAGATGACGTAATACTCTATATATCCATCCGTCTTTCTCTTAATCCACACGGCGCAACTCTGGGCGCAAGGGCAGGAACAACCCTAAAAGGGTCGCCAATTCATTATAGGCCACACACACACAAAGTCACACACCACTTTAGAGACACCACTTAATCTTATACGCATGTCTTTGTATTGTGGGAGGAACACCGGAGTACCCGGAGTAAACCCACACAGACACGGGGAGGACTGGACTGGACACAGGGCTGCCCTACATGATATATATGGTCATTTAAATGTTGTCAAATTGTATAAATGATTTATTCTCTTCCAAGCAAATTTGGGGGTTTAAAAGATAAGAAAAATAAGGAACACTTAGACTTTAGACTAAGCATTGTATTGCTGTGAGGTTTTTGGGATTTTGGTGTTTGACCTTGGTCACCATTAGATTAGACATATCATTGCTTTAGCAGTGATTTCATGACCGTGTATAATTAATTTTCAGTTTATTTGTTAGAATACAACCAAAAATACAGGAAATGTTTTATGCAGTATTAAAAAGCAAAGAAAAGCTTCTGCAGCCTACAGTGGGAAGTATTTACTGTGAGCCTCCCTTACACTTCAGCAATAGCAACATCTGGTGGCTTCATCAGGATGCCAAGTTGACACATTTGACCGGAGGAGCTTGATCAGGAAGGGTCTCGGGGCGGGTAGCAGCCAAGAAACCACAAGGGAACAGGGTGAGAAGGCTACAATATGCTAAAGCACACAGAGACTTGAATTAAAAAAAAGAGAGAAAGAGTATTACTCCAAGTTTGAAATCAGCAAATCGGGAAGAGGTTATACTGTAATGTGATTCAAATCAATTGAAAAATATTTTAGGAGTCCTTTTTAGTTTATTGTGGGGGTTTTGAAGATTGGTCTTGAGAAGTAAAAACCCTCAAATGTCCCAATTGCTGGGAAAAAGCAACACCACTATTTGGGTGTGTTTTGGTTATACATTTAAGCAAGTTTTATACTGTCTATATACTGTCTATGGGATCTCTGGTGTTACTTGGTATGCAGGTTGGTATGTTTTATCACGGATCTGTTTTTGTCCTAGAGTTTGGTTACTCGTACAAAACGCCATCACGTCTGCGTAAGGAAACGGCAGCCTGTGTCATTCTCACACGTTGAGCACTTATGCAAAGCGTTCCCTATAGTGACTTGATCTCACACTCATAGCAGGCGATATGAAGTTGACTCATCAATCAGTCAAGCAACAGTCTGTGCACCATTTGCTTGAAGTCATAAACAGGGACCTGGGATGATGCTTTCCGTGGTTTATTTTGCTCTCACTGCTGCAGATATGACTGCTCATACCAAAGGTTGGTTCCACACTAGTGAGTTGACCTTGTGTCTTTTGCTTTACTACATGGCAAACATCCAGGTGCTTTTCTGGGCTTAATAAAAAAGTAAGACAACATCAAGCTAAAAGGTGAAAGTCATGATTTCTGGTCCAATGATTGCTTGTTTTTTACGGAGCAGCTGGTTTGGGCCAGGGTTTCCCTCCCTCTCTGTGTTTGCATTGGCACAGATATGTGTGTCGGCTCCGGGCATGGGGCAACGGTGTTGGCACCCCATGTTTGAGCTTGGAGGTGTGGGTGGTGATTGCTTGGAATGAGGGGGGCCCAGATTCTTGACATTATAAATGGTTCTCTGTTTGAGGTAAAGTGGAGGCCCCGTTTTGGGACTCTCTGAACACACCCAGGGGTGGACACCCAGTCGGAGTCTGTGTGTTGTCTGTGTGGCTTCATTTAGAAGGAAGGTCTTGGTCAAATATAGTGGTTGCTTTTTAAAAACCAGATTGTAAAAGCAGCCTGTGCAGGTGCACAGCAGATCTGGAGGCAGATAAATCCTGTACACTTATTTGCAGATTCTGTATTCTTAGGCATTTAAAGGCAGACCTTATTTGAGTCCATTATAGCTCAGTCTTATAAACCTTTTGTCAGAAGTGAGTAGTGTAGCAAAAAATGTTCAAACAGCAGTACTGTTACTTGAAATAGTTCATTTCAGTAAAATAAAAACTACTAATTCTAATAATTACATGAGTAAGTAATGATAAATTACTTTGTGAAAATTGTCTTGAAGTACTGCGATGAAATAGGTCCCTAAATAAAGGCTAAATATTAAAGGTGTTTATTAATATTCGCATCACATTTCTTGTATGAGTTTTTAAAAAGATGATTAAAGTGACCTGCTGGTCTGAGTATTTCAGAAACTGCTGATCTGCTTATATTTTGAGATCTACATCTTTACGGTTTACAGAGAATGGTTTGAAAAAAGTATGAGAAAATATCCAGCCAGCTACGGTTCTTTCAGTGAAACAATGTCTTGTTGATGCCAAAGAGTGGTCAGATTGATCCCAGCTGATAGAAAGCCAACAGTAATTTACATGAAACAATCGATACAAGAGCGTCTCTGATTGCACATGTCAAACCTTGAAGCAGTTGGGCATCAGCAGCAAGAGGTCACACCATACGCCACCCATGTCAACTAAGAGCACCCAGCTGAGGCTAAAATTCACACGGGATCTCTAAACTGGAAAATAGATTATTGGAAAAATGTGGCCTCTGCTGTACAGCATCTGAATTTGGCAAAAACAACATAAAAGCGTTGATCCATCCTGCTTTATAGCCACAGTTCAGGCTGCTGGGGGTGTAATGGTTAAATGCCTCCGCCTTCCTAAGTACTATTGCTGATGTGGATCCCTTTATGACCATCGTGGACCATCTTCTACACGGCATTTCACAACGCTCAAATCATCACAAACTGGTTTCTTGAACATGGCAATGATTTCATCGTACACAAACGGCCTCCACAATCACCAGATCTCATTCCTATAGCGCATCGATGGGATGTGGCAAAACAGGAAATCTGTGTCACGGATGTGCAGGCGGCAAATCTGAAGCAAGCGCGTATCATATCGATATGTGTATCTTATCAGTATGGATCAAAACCTCTGAGAAATGTTTCCAGCCTCTTGTTGAGACAAAAATGTATAAGAAAAAAAGTGGATTCAACTGTTTATGCACTGCACACAGGACCTCAAGCACGTTACCTAGAGTATAAAATAACGACATTGGGATACAAGTTACAGATCGTATACACACGCTAAACTCAGCATCAAGGAACCAGTAACAAAACCCACAAAATGAAATGTACTCAAGTAAAAGTTAAAAGTCTTCAAAAAATACTTTAAGAATGAACTTTTTCCCAAATGTCACAAAAAGGAGACACCCTTATCCAGAGTGACTTAAAATTGATACCATCTTACCTATACTGCTCACAACAAATAGGGGAATATTACATTAAGGTTTTAATTTCATTAGGCGATATTTAACTCATTTTTGTGAGGAGAATATTACAATTGTTACAGGCCAAGCGATTGTAGGTTGCACAAGGGACCCAACAGTGACAGCTTGGCAGAGGTGGGATTTGAACCCCATTTTAGTTTATTAAATGTTGACAACAGAGAAAACAACGAAGTCCAACGAATTCCCTCAAATGATTTCAAAATATTTCTGCTTCATTTAAGTGCATCAGTAAGCAATGGAATCTAATCGAAGAAAAAAAATATGTAGTGCTTGTGTATGACAGTTTTTCTAAGTAGTAGTGTTTATTTTCGATTGACATTTTTAGATGATTTTTTTTTATTTCTGTCCTACTAGTTTTTTGGTTTCTATTATCAGTGTTTTTGAAAGAATATACAACGGCTTCATTTTTGATAGTTAGAATTACCATTTTAGGTATGTAGTGACCCATGGGAGTAGGAGACTCCTGGTGATGTGAACCTCAATAATCTGCCCATGACAGAACGGACTGGGGTGGCAAGAGTCCACATCAGGCCCACACGTCGTCAACTCAAACCACCCTGATTCATTACTAGCCTCTGTTTTGAGTTACTCTGATGATCCTTGGCTTACAGAGGCTGAGTCGTTGGCACATGCCCCCCATATTACAACATTATTTTGTCATATTTTAAAGGGCTTACCCTTTAAACTGATTGATAGTCAACAAGACCAATCTATTCAACCACAGTTTCTTGATTATTGTGATGCTCCGTGACTTAAAAATCGCAGCAGATACATTCTCCTAAAGATGTTGTCTTTTGTTATATCCAACACCTGAATAAATAATACTGCACCACCATTTAGGCTTTATGCCATCATGTAGTTCAGTACGTCACACTGTTGCTTATGTACGTTATGGATTACTGAATGTTGCGATCCTCTCAGCTACAGGTCGAGTGAGGAGTATGTGTACGTACGGGGACGTGGGAGAGGGCGTTACGTGTGTGAAGAGTGTGGGATCCGCTGTAAGAAGCCCAGCATGTTGCGGAAACACATCAGGCTGCACACAGACGCCCGGCCTTACATCTGCCAGCACTGCAACTTCGCCTTCAAAACCAAAGGCAAGCAGCTGCCACATTCCTAATTACTACTGCATCCGTCCTACTGCCCTACACCGCAGTCTTTTTACCTGTATGAGATTTCATTTTGTTGTGAATCATTCTCACATTACCCATTGGACCTAAGCACTCTCTGACACTGTGTATTATGGGGGCACCGTACTCTGCACCTTAGGATTAAATAATGTCCTTGACCGACCAGTCTGTAGGACGTTTTGTAGATGTCGCTGGTCACATTGCACAGTTTTTTAGCCCATATTTAACGCCACTGGCTTAGGCAGGCAAATCGATGCGTATTTATAGTGACCGAATGACGCATGTCTTTGGACTGTGGGAGGAAACCGGAGTAACCCACGGAGTAACCCACGCAGACCTTGGGAGGACATGCAGACCCTGGGACTAAACCTGGGACCTTCTTGCTGTGAGGCAGCGATGCTACGCACTGAGCCACCGTGCTGACAAACAACGAAAAAAAAGCTTATTGTCATGACCATGGCTGTTCCTCACTATATTTATCAGTCCCACCATGTGACTGCCTACGTTACTGACTGCCGATTTCGTCATTTAGCATGGGAGCGTGCTGGAGAGTATGGTAAATTCGGAATGTATAAAGTTTAGAGTACGGTGTTTGCTGAAAGTGTACTTATGTGTATTATTGAATTCCAAAAGTAAAGTCAAAATAGAGTAAATTGGGATTGGGAATAATTCGTCTTTTATATTAAATATAATACTATATTTATAGAGTAACAGTTTTTCAAAAGTTGCAAACTGTAAAGCTGTTATGCATTACAGTCCTACATAACAGGAAAAAGTAATTTGATTGCTTTAATGTAATGCATAGTACCTACTGTGTTACCCTGTTGTTAAACTGTCCCAATAGACTAATTTCAGTTATCTTTGTAAGAAAATACATTGTTGTTATTACATTCTTATATTTAAATAGCATTACTCAAATAACATGTCAAAATATATTTCAATATCCCCATATTTCAATCTTCCATCAAAAACCATCAAACTGCACGATATATGACTGTATCTGTGTCTGTTCTAATCTCTCATCCCTAAGCTTTATTTTGGCTCTGTGTCCTGTAGGGAATCTCACTAAACATATGAAGTCAAAGGCACATGGGAAGCGTTGTCCTGAGGGAAACACGCCCGGTCCTGTTCTCTCGGAGCCAGAGACTGAAGAAGGAGGTGAGACGTGTGTTCATTTCAACACTGAACAGTTGTGCACTCACACACTTATTTCTACATTTTATGTGGACTAAACTCGAAGGCTAACTGAAAAATCAGTTGTGCTCTTCTTCAGCCATTTCTCTGGAATTTGGTCGTAGCTGGGGAAGATATTCTGAGCCATGTTTCTAGGCAATAATGCTTGCTAGGGGACCAACTCTAAAGAGAAAGATATGACTGTAGTTTGTGTTGGTTTCAGTGTCGAACTGCAGATTTCCGGTCACTGGTTGTAAGTTTGTGAATCATCATTCCACTCGGGGTTGCCAAGACACCCTGCTACAGTCAATGCAACAGTCAATAAAAGCATCCTACTACCGAAACATTGTAAATGCTTTGCAGTGCTTTATACCCCAGTGTTATGACTATCACTTCCACTGTACTGGAATAATTTATTAAATTATTAAAACACCAGCATTACCATAGTGTTACTAATTTTCATAATCAAACTGTGGGCCCGGGGTGAGGTAAGGTGGAACCAATTTTTGAACGGGGTACTAGTCTGTCACAAACAAACACACACACACACACACACACGAGCACTTAAGAAATGCCAGTTACCTAACAGATCTTTGGGGTTTGGGAATAATTCAGAGGACACAGGCAGGGGTTGGCACAAGACTAAAAACTGCAATTCTGGAGCTTTGACATATATTGTACAGTACTGTAAAGCAAATCGCTTAGGCATTCTGTATTTTTCAGTTTATATTCTGCTTATTCTTTATTTGAGTTTTAGTGGTCACTGCACTTTGTCTTTGTAAAATTGCAGACTTTAGTCCATCTGTTTCTCTACATACTTTGTTCGTTCCCGTTCTCTAATGATCAGGACCTCCATAGATCAGGTTCTATTCTGGGGGTGGATCATTCTCAGCGTCGAAGTCACACTGATGTGGGGGTGGTGCGTTGGTGTGTGTTGTGCTGATATGAGTGGACACTATGCTATATTAACTGCAGAACTACAAAGTGCAGTGACCACTAAATTAAATAAGGAATAAGCAGAATAAGATGCTCCTCCCCATTTACGATGGGACGTTTGTGAATCATGAATTCAGTATACTGTATAACGTATATATCATAGTGTAACATTCTTTACATGTTTAATACTGTATGAAACAGTCCCTATATCACTTGCGACAGCGTCTCAAATCGAGCACAGGAGGGCATATTTTTCATGCATTAGTTTGTATGTGTTTGGGAGCCACTTCATGCCTCGTTCTCCCTGCAGGTTACATCATACAATTCATCATATAATTCATCTTGGTGTAAACCCAGAACATGGATTCGTATAGCTAGGAAGGAAGTGAAAGGTGCAGGAAGAGGCAAAATGCAATTCAGACATGTCTAGACTGCTCCAAAATTAAGGGATATTTCAAATTGAATATGAAGCATCAGAAAAGCAAATAAAAAGTCAAAGAAAATTGTTTAATTACGTAAATGAGATGCAAACTCAGTTATGGTGATTGAGTAGTAAGTGATGTATTCATGGGGATGAACAGGAGCATGTTAAATTGGTGAGACTACCCCACATTGACTGCTCAGTAGGGTGTATGGTCACCCAAGAGTGCCAAAACACACTGACCATGATGGGATATGGGCAGGATCAGGTTGTCCAGCAGTTCTTGGGGGGTCCGCTTCGTATTTAGTTTGAAATATCCCCCCATTTTTGATTTTTAGTTGTTGTTTCTTTGTTATTTCCTCTATTATTTTTGACATGTATCAGAGCAAAGCCACTAAAGAAATAAAGATAAATTAAGATCATAGATGGCATCTTTACTTTTGTTGTCATGCTGTAGGTGGGGCTGATAAGCATTTAACCATACCAGACATCCCTGAGGAGCATCAGTTCTCTGACGCTGAGGCCTCAGACGAGGAAGAAGATGAAGATAATGAGGAAGGCGATGAAGAGGCATCTCGGTCTTCTGCGAATATATCTGCCTCGAGTGAAAATGCAGTATCATCTTCAGTTTCTCCAGCCTTGACCAAGACGACCAGTTCCAGTCCAAGCACATCTCCATGCGCAGAGACCGGCATGTCCTCATCCCCCAAGCACAGTCTGTCCTCTGGCTTGCATTTGTCCCCTGGTCCACTCTCGTCACAGGGCGACTCCCCTTTACGCTGTCTCTCTCCCAGACTGAGTCTCTCACCGTCTCCCTGCCAGTCCTCTCTGTCCCCATCAAACAGACCTGTCTCGCCTTTCTCAGCAAGACACCTCTCTCCGGTTCGAGCCATGTCCCCTATATGCCCCGTGTCTCCTAGCAGTCCACTAAGCTCCATCGTGGGGGCCAGCATGACCGTTCAACAAAGAGTCCAAAGACACAGAGGAAAGGCTTCTCCCAGTAGATTATATTCCAAGGCCAAACTGGTGAGTCCTGCTTGCTTTTACCTGCATGTATTAGACCTGGGATTTTAAAAAGCATGAACAAAACATTTTAAACAAACGGTAAACACATACAAAGTTCAGTTTGACATCCATCTAAAGTATTTACTTGACCCAAACATGGTTCATTTGGGGGTAAGGTGACAAAGCTTGCACTAATTACGAGGTGGACAGCATTAGCAATTGTACAGTGCTGTGCAAAAGTCTTAGACCACCATTAGATTTGTTGTTTTAGCAATTATATAATGACCAGCTATAACATATTGTTGATGATTGGAACCCAAACTTTGGATTCAAACTTGGATTCATCACTCCATCCATCACTCTTTCCAGTGATTCATTTCATTCCAATCTTTGTGAGCTTCATTATTTAACAGTGGCATGACTAAAGCGTCTGTTTGTGACCTAAAATAAGACACTAGATAATGTTTTTAGTAGCCATGTTACTGAGTTTAACACTGGGGCTTGTTTGTTAGCTTATTTTGCCGTTAATATCCACTGCACACCCAGCAAGTCCTGATAGCTAAAGTGATGTCTCTGTTTCTTTCTTTGTCCGAGTTTATTTTCCTCTCCTTCTAGAAGTTTTATTTGTGCACATTTCTATGAAGGAGCTACACAGCCAAATCTATCCCAAACCAGACGTTTCAAAACAAATAGCCCGATACCCAATGTACACAGCCTGTTATTTTGGATGTATGGCTTTATTTAAATGGAAGGCAGGACATTGCTCTTTACATATAATTAACACCAAACCTGAAAAGAATATACACCTGTATGTTTAGCTTCGTCTGTCATTAAGATAAATTTAGATTGAACCAAGGCTATAATTATTTCTCCAAATTCATTTCATTACCTCATACCCAGTTTACCCAGCTTATAAATAACGATGCCTTACCTGAAAAAAAAAAAAAAAGATTTCTGTTTTCGTCTCTGTGGTTGTGCAATATCCACCCTACATCGCAATTTCCTTACAAATGTTTTGTGGTTTGCCCTCAGGAAAAATCTATTGCCCAGAGAAAGGAGCATCAGGCCAAACTGGTCGTCTTCAGGGACGGCCAGGCCAGGGAAGGTCAACGAGTGCTCAGCCACCTTCCTCTCCACTCCCAACCTCAGGCGTCAAGCTCAAACCTCAGTCTGATCCCCATAGGGGGGATCCAAATGGTTCGGATTCCTGTAATAAGGTCCGACCTTCACACGCACCAATCGAATCCCAAACCTACCCTGACCCAGACGAGCCGAGCTGAGCAGGGCAAGGAGAAAGAGATGAACGAGGGATCTGCAACCGAATTTGTCAGTGAAGGGCACGACCGTTTAACCGATGAGCTCCACGCTAAGGAAAAAGAAGCTCAGAGCGCACCGATGACAACCTGGAAGTGTATATCTCAAAATAAAGAGAGAAAGCGGAGGGAAAGAAAGCTCCCACACATCCACAAAAGCGTTACGACCAAGCTCGACGTGCAGGCGTCCACAGACAGCGATGCTACACCCAAAAGTACTTGGAAGGAAAGGGCTTCTCGAGTCCCTGAGAAAATGAAATCAGAAAAAAGACTCTAGGAAGTGAGTTGGACAGAAAAGTCTTAAAACAAGTCAGTCCCCTCACTCGGGTGTAAGTATGTAGATATGTAGATGAAACATATGTACTGTATGTATGTATTTTGTTCTTCAGCTGTATTTTAGGATCATTTCTATCTCAGATATAGTGTATATATTAATCTGTGGTTTATATTGATTTATATATGGCATTGTTATGCATTGCAGTTTGTACTGTATATGTTTGTACCATTACGATATGCAATTCTCTATAAGAAATCAAACTCGGCTTCGCTGTTCTGTCCCGCCACCATTTTTATACACGGTAAGCATGATAGATTCAGCAAATGCCGTCGTTCTTAAACAATCCAGACTGCGGGATTGTTTTTCTTTCTTTCTTTTTTTTTTCAAATTTATATTAGTGGTGTTGCCAGCTTATACGGGAAAAGTTATATTACGGTACTGTACAGTATTTTCCTATTGTACTCTAGTTGATCCTACATTACTGTGCAGAGGTCTAGAAGTTTCTGTTCTTCTTATTGTTTATTTCAGTTTGAGTGGTCACTGCACTTTGTAGTTTTACAGTTACAGGCAATCTTTTTTATTCCCCTTTACTGTGTGCTCTAATGGAAAGGACCCCTACAGATCAGGTACTATTTGGACGGTGGATCATTTTCAGTGCTGGTGTGATGGTGTGTTAGTGTGTTGCACTGGTACGAGTGGATCAGACACAACAGTGCTGGCGGACAAAGATGTCCAGCCACCAGCGTCCCTTGTGCGCTGATGAAGGATTAGTGGACGGCTAACACAAACTGCAAGAAGAAATGAGCTACTCTTTGACTTTACAGTAGGGCGAATGTCTCTAATAACGTTTAGACAGCTGCACTGCTGTGTCCAATCATACCAACACACTAACACACCACCACATCAGTGTCAGTGCAGTGCAAAGAACGAGCCACCGTCCAAATAGGACCTGATCTGTTGGGGTCCTGCCCATTAGAGGTCAGAGTAAAGGGGACTAATGTAGAAAGACAGAGGGTCTGTAATTGTAGAACTACAAAAGTTTAGCGAGCGCTAAACAAATAAAGCAGAATATAAACAGAAAATCTAGAATGGCCTTAGACATTCGCACAGTACTGTACATTCTGATAACTAGTCACGGCTTGAAGATTTTAACAACATCAAATTGGGAGATAATATAATATGCATCAGCTGGAAATATTGAAAGCTTAGAGCACGCGTTTATTGTTCGCTAAGGTTTCGTTCTCGCTTTACGATTGGAGAAAACCGTTGTTCTCAGTGTTTTATGATTGTGTTTCGAACAGCGCAGATTTCTTTGATTAGGTTCCGCTTCTTTGGCCGGCGATTTTAAACTTTAAAGCGCCACAGAGTGCCTCGACGAGCAAGTTAAAAAAAAAAAAACCCTGCAGCTGTAAGTAGCTTGTGTTTAGGAAAGCGTGTGCTACATATATACACTGGTACCTCACTCCTCACTGACGACTGTTTCAAATCAATAACCTCTTGGACACCTGGGGCCATATGTATGAACGTATGAATACATTATTTGTTTAATCAGATTTATATATATTTAAAAACACAGTTTCTTGCCACAGATCAGAATGCGGCAGTGAAATCAGTGTACGTTTGCTTTAATATGAATGCTAATGTATACACTCACGCATTTCTCATAAAATAAGCTTAAAAGCTTGGCTGCAACAATATACATTTAACACAAAACTGTCAAAGAGGTAGTTGTTCGTACTAAGGCTGTATTACTTATGGGTTTAGAGTAACTTAGCTGAGAAAGTAAGTTTAATGTTACCAGTTTTCCATGGTTTCCATTGTGCCGTTCGTATCGTCATACACGGGCCGATTCACACTTGTACACCTTAGCCTGGCTAAATAAAGTCCCATCGTTTTTAATCAACAACAATCACACTTTCTGATTAATTGCATATTGAAAAGCCTTTCAGTTTAACAGCTCATTCGTGTAACTGCAAACAGCACCATTGAATTATAGAGCAATAAAAGTGCGATTTGGTAAGCATTTAAAATTGTCCCACCCAAAATGTTCAAAGGTCGTTTGTTCCAGAAATGAAATAAAAAATAAATACGAGAATGAAGAAATTGTGTACGTCGACATGTTTTCCCTTCAATGGGCGCTAGATGTCAGTATTGAGCCACTGTCAGACTCGGAATTCCCTTCACGGCCCCTGTGTGAGAGACGGTAAGTTTATTATTATTATTAAGCACGTTTGAAACGTGTTTTGTGTCTATTTATGGTTTTCTGTGTATAGTATAGTATAGTATAGTATAAATAACATTAAAGAAGAGAAAGAGAAAGTCACATACAGTGCAAGTCTCAGTTCTTACCATTCAGGTTAATTTAAGTCAGGTCCTTGCTATAAGTCAAGCAAGTCTCAAGTCAAGGTGTACAAAATTGTGATGCTCTTAACATCTTAAAACTCAACTAGCCAAAAAATATAGCTTAAAAGACAGTCATACTTTTTGTGGGATTTATAATAATATATAATATAATATATAAATTATATATAACATAACCATTGAATCCGAACTTCACTTTTATTCCACGTTTGTCTCTGTTGGTTTTCCGTGTTCTGATGCGTTGCCAGGTTTGTGCACACACAAATAAATCCCTAAACATGCCTTACTGCCTAATACCTGAAATGCAAACATTTAATCTAAAATCAAATCATTTAAAGTCATCTGTTTCAATACTAAGTCAAGTATCAAGTGCGCAACTTTGAGACCTGAGTCTGACTCGAGTCAAGTCATGGAAGGTTTTGAGTTCCTCAAATCTACCAGAAAGGAGTGTTCGAGTCGGAGTGAGTTTGTCTGTTAATGTGCCATGTCTAGTCCCGTTCAGGCCCTGGGAACCCTGAAAGTGGTGTATGGACGTAAATGAATGAAGTATTCAATATTTAAAAAGGTAAACCAGTATGATATATTAATTTATAGAGATGAATGACTTTATCACCCCAAAACATATTTTCTTCAAAAATGTCACTGTCAATTTAGGCTTCTAACATAATTTTGGTTATTACACTGCTCACAAAAATAAGAGGAAATTTCAAAATGAATAAGAAGAGGATACCACAAGAACTGAACAGTCAATATGGGGTACTCTCGTCCAGTTTAACATGCTCCTGTTCACCCCATGAATATATCACTTACTACTCAATCACCATAACTGAGTTTACATGTAATTTGCATTGTCACACAGTCATGTTACACCATGCTCATTTTGTTCATTAATAACATGTGAACTAAGCCCACCCATGGACGATGGGACCCATTTTGGGTCTTGGTCCTCCCAAGGTTTCTTCCTTCTACATATAGGGAGTTTTTCCTTGTCACTGTCACCCTAAGCTTGCTCAATTTGGATTGGCTTTTTAAGACAATAGAATATTGTAAAGCTGCTTTGAGACAACGCTCCATTGTAAAAAGCGCCATATATAAATCAATTTGACTTTGACTAAGCGACCATCCTGTTTCCAGTACTGTATGCATTTTTGATTTTCTCTTTATCTTTATCTGGACACATTAATTCAGTTTGCGTCAGCTACGTCATTGCAAGTCAAGTCTAATTTATTTATATAGCACACTTTTCAAGCCAGTGTCATGAATGTGGTCTTGAATGAAATCTAAATCTAAAATGAAATCTAAACCTGTTTTCATCCCTTTCCCATTGTTAGGGTGCTAGTTTAAATTAAATATATTACCTATAAGAATATAAATAATTCTAAGTCAAGTTTTCATGTACATCTTAGCCAGTCTTACCACTAATCTGGGGTAAAAAACATAAATAGTAGAATTCTTAGACTATTTATTAACACATGGGTGGAGAACATTGTACAGACAGGACCGGTTTAGGTACAAGCTTTCACTCCAACCAAACATTAATTTCACTTGTTTACTGGAGAGTTAACTCAGTTTAGCAGATGATCTCAGTCATCAAACGAATCAGGAACCGCCCGCACTGGATAGAATGTAAATACTGATGAAGCGGGTTCAGTGGAAGCAATTTGTAAATATCTCATACACACCTCAGTTGTTAAATATTAATGCAATAAATCTGAAGCCAGTCTGAATTCCTGCTGTCAAAACCAATTACAAAGCGTAGGCATGGAACTGTGGCTTAATATAAATGATGCTCACTAAAGTCAATTTTATTTACAAAGGAGCATTAACTAAAAGCTGTTTTATAATTTTCTAGCCTCACGGTCCCAGTTGAGTAAGCTAGTGTGGGAGTGACAAGGAAAATACTTCCTAAACATGATGATGAAGAAACCTAGAGAGAATCATGACTCAAAAGTGTGCCTAAACCCCTTATGCAGCCTAGAGAATATGTAAGAATGAAACGAAATGACCTAAAATACATTTATAATAAACGTATGTGGCGTTTAACGACAATCCAATAACACTGTTCACAATAACATCTGGTGTTTAATTAATTACAATAGGAATGGATGTCTATAATTTAAATAAAATGTACAAAAATGCCATATATAGCTGAATGACAGAAAACTAGTACAAGCGAACACTTCCAACGCCTGGTGACAGAAAATAGAACAGCACTCGTTGAGGCAGAAAACCACAAACTCTTTTCTAAATGTTAGGGGAAATTTCTAAATGAGTACAAAGAAGATCCCAGAAAAACTGCTGGATAATCTGATCTTGTTCGTGCTCCATCACTGTCAGGGTGTTATGGCAGTCTTGGGTGACCATGCACTATATTGAACAGTCAATGTGGGGTACTCTCGTCCAGTTCTTCTGACCACCCCATGAACATATCACTTACTACTCAATCACCATAATTGAGAAAAAAATCTGACTTTGTTTGCTTTTCTGAAGATCTTGTTTAATGAAATAAAACCAAATGCTTTCAGCCTTGTTTCCATTCATCCATTGGATCTTAGTCTGCTTTACACTGTTATACAAGTTGTAGAATGACTACTGTACATTGTATCAAAGTGTCGTATCTATCAGTGTTTTCTCTTGAAAAGATTATTATAAAAAAAAATTATAAAAACGGGAGTTGTGGACTGACTTTTATGAGATACTGTATAATAGATTCTTACATGACTATACTTCGTTAAATAAGTTGATCCTTTGACGATTAATGCGGTTGTTGAAAAGAACTAGGATGTAATTAAATGTATTTTACTAATCAAATCTTAATTTTGACATTGGTGACCAAAGCAATGCTTTTTTTCTCAAATCTAATACAGTATATTTCATTAATCATATAACAATAACAAAATAAATGAATAGCAATATGCTGCTCACTGGGATACTCCACAGAGCATTTAGGGGTGCACAGTGAAAACCAAAAATTAAATAACATCACAGGAGTCTCTTTGGAATATTGTGAAATCATGATTGGATACCATGGATCATTAAATTGAACACATACTTTTTTTTTTTAATCCTGTGGGGTGAGCTAGAGAGAGGAATGCACAAGAGAGATTTGAAGGTTCTGGAAGATCTGGAGAGGTTCTGCAATACAGACTGTTAAGGTGACTTTGTATTTTTGCTCTGTATCAAGGTTGGCAAAACGAGATTGCAAAAAAGTACAAAAGCAAGGCGGGTACGGTATCAATTTAAAAGCAATTAAGGGTTCTTTTTGTTATCGTTATTATTATGGTTGTTGTTATTAACACGCGACATTTTTTTTTCAGGTGCCGAGGTGCACATCGATATACGTTATTTGTTACTGTGTTTTCAGGCCAGGCCAGAAATACCATTGAATGTACTGGAGGGGTTCTTTTATCTTCAGGGATGAACTCAACTTCAACAAGTATGCCATTAATGCGGTAGCAGGAAATGGCAAAATTGTGAGTGATCTTCAACTTGCCCCATGCTTTCGGTCCTTATTGTATTGCTCGACATTGCTATATTATTATTATTAGCTGTCCTGAAGAATCTCATTTATACTGATCCCTGTTTATTCTCTGATTTATATTTTCCAAAACTGGGCAGCACGGTGGCTCGGTGGGTGGCAAGAAGGTCCCGGGGTCAATCCCAGAGTGGAGCAGCCTGGGTCCTTTCTGTATGGGGTCCTCCCTGTGCCTATGTGGGTTTACTCCGCGTACTCCGGTTTCCTCCCACAGTCCAAAGACATCCGTAGTATCACTATACCACTGTTACGCTTACAATAATAATAACAACAATAATGTAGTAATTTTCCTAAATATGTCTGTTGTATTTAAATGCATTGGATTAGTGTTTAGTTACAACAGAAGTAATTTGACTATTTCTGTTCTGTTCTGTACTGTTCTGATCTCAAAAATAGGAGTACATAAGCAACTGAAAGAGTACTTTTTCTGTTATATTTACATGGAGACTATTTGCACTTCCTTTATGACACGCTGATCTTCCAACCAAGCATTTCCACTTTTCCAAATATATTACAGAAAGATACGCATGAGCCTGAATCACTGTTTTTCTTACAAGCCTGGGTTCTTCTACCACTGAATAAACTTTAATTCAGCTTTATTAACATGCACCACATGGAGAAATGATCTTAATCACCGAATTCGGTGTTTCATTCAGTCTCATTGCCACAGGTGTAGAAAATCGAGCTCTTAGCTGTGCCATTCTTTCACAAAGTTCTAAAGATTTCTCTGAATTTGCATGTGGTACTGGAATAGGAAACCACCATTGCTAATAATAAGTC
This sequence comes from Parotocinclus haroldoi, assembly GCA_034779995.1. NCBI lineage: Eukaryota > Metazoa > Chordata > Actinopteri > Siluriformes > Loricariidae > Parotocinclus > Parotocinclus haroldoi. The sequence goes on along the minus strand of JAUZST010047763.1, from coordinate 4,941 downwards.
AGTTGGTGAAATTTCTGGCCTCGCAGATATTCACCAACTGTGAGTGATTATTGGTAGTATTGGTAGTGTTTAGGAACCACAGTAAGTGTCAGACCATGTAACGAGTGCTGAGGTTCACAGTAGGGATTGCACGACTAATATGTTTTACTAGTAAACGAGTCCTGTTTTCGTTTGCCAAATCAAAAAGAAACTCTGAAGGTCCTTTATTAGCGCAGTCAAATGCTGATCAACAACGGCACGGAACGGGTCAAATCGTATTCGAAATAACATTCCTACGGTCTCTAAATTAAAACGCCGGCTGTGTTTCCTAAGGTTCCTTTTTCAAAGACAACAATAAACAAATGTGCAAAATAATACAACAGTGCAGTGCTTAAAGTGAGCCGGATCCTGTCGAAACAAGATGAGGTGTTACACCAGTACCTCCTATCTCTGACTCCAGCACTTCTGCGTTTTTATATCGAAAATAAAACGAAAATGGATATGGAAAATGGATATTGTAACGATTTTGTAAAGCTATCTAGTTGTTTTTGTGTTAATGTCTATTTTATGACGTGTTCTACGTATGAATCCCTCAGTAGCCAATAGCATGGTTACACGTATCGTAATGTGGGAAGAGTTTTTTTTTGTTGTTGGTAGTTGAGTGCTCGTATTCCTTGGTGCGGTTGGGTTAGCCTATCCCTCTGCACCGAGAAAGAGCATTCACCTCTTATATACACTGTTTGTTGCAAGCTTTTGAGAACAAGTAAATGCGCCATCCGACTAACAGTTTTACGTTGTTGTGTGAGTCTTTCCACGCCTCCACTGACACTGAGATAGACGAACATGACAATATTAATAAACAACGTATGATTAAATTTAATTAAAGAAAATTGACACTTAAGACAATGTAAGGCTTTTTCATCGATATACATATTCTATTTTGAAGGTTACTGCTCAGGGCAGGCTCGATACAATTTTTTTATGGCCGATGCCACTATCGATACTACCTCTTGAAACACTGACGTTGCACTCTTTTTTACTTTTCTCATCGTCACGCTTAAAATAACTCCACACAGCTGACATGATGACCACGCTAACAGTTTTAACTAGAGTTCCAGCTCACGTGACACATCTCTGTTTACGGCGTGTCGTCCAAATAGTAGTAAAGTGTATACGTGACAGGAAAGATATCGAATTAAACTCTTTTTCCCCCCATCCGATCTCCGATGCAGTGATGTTGCCAAATATCAGGCCGATACCGATACAGAATATCGGATCGGTAAAGCCCTAGTTAATGTATTCCATGTGGCATTATGAGCACTGCCGTGTTTATATGGTCCTGGCCATTTTTACTTAATGCTCACTTGCTGGACGGCACGCTCTGTGCTCCCTTACACAAATTAAGCACTGCAGATCAGATTACTGTAGAATTGGACTCGTCTTTTCTGCAGTATTTTAAGACGACCAAAGTTTGATTATCACTGTCACTAATCATTATATTATTTTTAGGACAAGTTTTCTTTACTGTCTACTCCTAACATAAAACATAAAAGTCACCATCATCTCCAAATCTCCTTTGGTATTAACTTGAGCACAAAAACTGTGTGCCTGGAGCTTTATGGGTTTCCATGGCTGAGCATCCGCAAGCAAGCCTCACAGCACCAAGCACAACGTGTCAGATGGTCAGAGTCTGGTGGTGTAAATCAAAACACCGGACTATAAGAAGACTTTTCGTCTTTGCCAATAGGTATCCTTGCTCGGAGTTAGCCATGGGAAAGCATTAGGGTAGCAGCAGGTGAACTGATCCGCTGGTTACCCTAGCGATGGGACTGCTTACCAAACACCACTGCAGTCAGAACAAAAGGTGTTGTCCTGATACTGTGAGTCATCTATTGTAAATCTGTTTATTGGAAATAAGCTAAAGAAGAGGAAAAGTGGAGATTATATATATTTCCGCCGGCCTCAAGTTGTTCTTTTTCCATTTCTGCTCTCCCCGATGTGAATTTCTATCTTGGTCTGGGTCATCGTATCATCTCTCATCTAGGTTGCTACACGTTTCCAGCTGCTCCTTTCAGCACTTTGTTAAACCTTTCTTCATTCCTGTCTGGAAAATTCCTTCTGTAGCTCCACCCAAGCCCACTGCACCAATAATCGGTTTCACCTTGTCATGGAAACTTCCTGTTTGGCTCATTCCTGCTGTGGTGGATCTGCCCTTGCCACACCTTTGCTCATTATTGTCACCTGTTTGTTTCATTTATGTCTTATTTCTTCAGTCTATATACGCTTCGTTGTTTGGCTTAGGTTTCTTTTTTTTTTAAAGTTGTGCAGGTTATTGTACATCTAAGCCCCGTTTGGAACTGATGAGTGGCTTCCATTGAAACTCCAGTCCAGTTTGAGTCATCAGCATGGGAAAGTCCAGGTGCTCGACTGAGGTCAGGTCGTGGCTCGTTATTGCAAATGCGCGTTACTAATACGGTGCCAGCCGTAGTCTCGTTAAATATAGACGAAGCTCTACAACGAATTGATTCCACACAGTCGGATCAAACCTCGAACCCAAACATAAACCTGCTTATGTCTTATTCACCCACTGAACTTTTCATTACTTTCTCAGCCATATCTAGCTGACCACTGAAGTAATTAGCTTTTCATCCTGAATGTGGCAACCGGACTAATATTTTAAATATACCATATTAATAGTATGTCACTTAAACGACCAATGGAAACTGAGAAATCAGATCATCTCTCTGCTGCCCCATGTTTTTTGTCAGTACCATATCCAGGCAGGCAGGGTTTACTTTAACATCCGAGGTCTTAAAAATTAGGAATGAAAAATAGGAGATAAAAAAATGTCTTATATACAATACGTGTATAGCATATCTCTGAATGACAGAAAACTAGAAAACAGAATCGGAGCCTTGAACGGAGCAAATGGTAACGTTTCATTCTCGTTTGCGTCTTTTCTAAGTGTTTCAAGTTTATAAAAGATAAACTACACTAAACTAAACATTGTACTAAATGTCGGCAGTTTTTATTCACATCGATGCTTAAAACAAAATATGCAAAATATAAAAAACAATACTCACTGATAAGTAAAGTACCCAGAGAGAAATGTCAGATTTCAAATCATGTGGTTGCAGGATGTCCTGCACATATTGCTGAGTTGTTAGTGCCCCTTATATCACTGGGGTGACCGACTGTCACATGCGAAAGCTCTCCGCTTCATCACACCAACTGTTGAGGCAGGATGTTGCTCCACAGCAAAGGCAGGATTGAAACGCTTACCACAAGGCCACCATACTCGAACTTGATGGTCACGAGATCATAAACAGAACCGGGATTCGTCGCTAAAGACGATATTTCTCATTCCGTAACAGTACAGGTTCGTAATTTAACTGCAGATAAAAGTGACAGTGTGGCTGTCATTGGCAGGACAAGCAATGGCACCGTGACAACACATTTTTTCTGTTAAGTGCCTGGATTTGGTCCGGCCAAAGAAAGAGGTTTGTAGTGATGGTGTGCAATTTGTCGAAAGCACTGTCCTGCTTCTCTCAGTCTAGTGATGCTCACAGAGGAAAAGGCAGTATTTCTCTGCTCCTAGGTCCAAACTCTAACAATGATCATACTTCATTTGTGCATGATGACTGTACCAAGCATGAGGGGGAATTAAAACATTAGGAACACTCTAGCCCATACCCTTTGTAACCTTAGTCCTGGCGGTGCTTTCTACCTGATAATCCCCTAAAGCCTAAAGCAGAGATGCTGCCTTATCATGTTTTACAAAAAACGTATTGTGACTTCTCAGACTCACAGGGCACAGCATTCAGAAAACGCAAACAAAACACAGATCACCAGACGAAAAAATACCTTTTTAAAGCGAAACGTTCATTTTATTCAGCACTTTTAGTAGAAGCATCACATATATCTGATATCTCGGGTGTTTTATTTGTCCAATATTGTCAGTAACTACTGACTTTCTCTCCAACTGTTTGTGACGCATAACCATTTTTGTACTTTCCCTTGCATAACAGTTGGTTATCGGCAGATATTGAATGAGAAAGCAAACACAGATACCAATCAAATGTTCGAGAAAATGAATGTGAAACTAAATGCCAGAGAGAAATCTCTGCTCACAAATGACAACATGTAAACCCCCCAAAAATAAAGAGAAGTTAGTAGTGAAATTGTACTCCTTTTTGATGGAGTTAAAATGGATAGAGATGAATGGATGTAGATTTTCTTTGTCTTCTAGTATTAAGGTTTTCATGTTTCATGCTTTTATGTTTGCTGTGTTTTTTTTGTTTACACCTGTATTGCACTGCAAATTGTAAAATACAATGTGTTTTTAAGCGAAATACAGTAATAAAATGAAAAAAGGTCAGCGTTAAAAACATGATTATGTTTTTGAACCCAGTTAAACAAATTAGTCAAAATATTAGACCTGGTCATTTATTTACAGAAGAGGACAATCCATTATTATTATCCTCTGTGAGCAGCAAAAGTTTGACTCTGTTGGATAAACAGTTCATTTGTAGGTGAAATTAGAATCGGGTGTGTTCAATCAATGGGATGATAATCACTCACACTGTAATATTTAGTGTATAAAGTCTGATCTTAAGTGTACCATGAACTCAGAAAAAGAGCTCTAAAGACTTTTAAAAATCCACAGTCAGACAAATTGTCTTCCTCAGGAGTGCTTTGCCAATAGTCTGCAAAACTGGATAACCTTAATGTCCATGAGTTCAGTATCAAAAGAACCATGAACAACATTCAGGTCATTGATCTTCAAAAAGTACATGGGTGTCCACTGCTGTCCAGAAGGCTACTGGAAAATGTTTTAAGGATGGATTATTGCAAAATAGCAACTTTTTTGTCTGTGTTTTATAGTGGCCTTTCCAGTTACTTGATCTGGAATGAATAGAATACCTTTGGTTTGTGGTAGAACAGTTGATTTGCAGCATAACA
>JAUZST010047752.1:0-25421 GCA_034779995.1 Parotocinclus haroldoi | reverse complement strand
AATCCAATTAAATGTAAATAGAGATTATATAATAATAATAATAATAATAATAATAATAATAATAAATAAATAATAATATTGAGTCAGTCTAGTAGTGGACAGTGAGTTTTTATCATTGCAAAAGAGCTTTACAAAAACCTGATTGTAGACCCCACAAGTAGCTCAAAAGAGGAAAAAGCATAACATTGAGAAGAACCCATGTAAATTAGGAATTTGCAAGAGTTTTGTGGGATTTGTAAGAGTCTCACATGACTAGATGCCTGGTCTCACCCAGAGTTGGTTCATACTTTCGTATTAAATTAGTTTCATACTTATTTAGACTAAGTTTTGCCTTGACACTGTCACCTCTGGGTTGCGGTAAAGCTGTTGAAATGCATATTAATTCAAATGTAAAGTCTGAAAATTAGAAAATAGAAAATTTAAACACATTTTCTACTGCAAACAGGTGAATTAAGGATAAGTGCCTAAGGTCAAAAATAAGGTTTAACATAATTATTATACTCAATTTTTATTGACAAAACCAAAATCCCAGATAGCGGTTGGATTGCCATCCACGCAGATTTATTTATTTGTTTTTTGCAGAATTTGTTATTGTTATTGATCCGATTGCTGGAAAACCAAACATGTAGTTGTGTCTCAGGCAGATCTGTAAAAGACTACAGTTATTGGTAGATTAAACACTGGGTCTTGCCACAAAAGGCCATAAATTGCTTGCATAAATGGTTGCTTCAATGAATTGGCCGTGATCTAGCCTGTCCTGACCCAGCTGGTGGTAGGAAGTGTTGGGAGTAGTGGTTTCATGAGGGCACACACATGGCAAACAGGCTTTAATCCTGCCTTTTCTGTGGAGTGGCACTCCTTAACTGCTGTTGTGATAAGCTGGGTAGCCATCGCATATAGTCACCCCTAGTATAGATATGAGGGACAATAACAACTTACTAACAAGTGCAGGATGCCCTGGGGCTACGTGCTTCCCCCCATGGGAGGGCTGGCATTTGTCAACAGAATAATGCTTGCCCAAGCACAACAAGAGTTTCCCAGGATTTTTTACACCAGATTGCAGCAATTGCTTGGCCTGCCCAACTGCCAGATTTAGTTTATCACCAAATCATTCAATTCCAAAAACTCCTTGGTGAATTCTTTTTTGTCAATGACTATACATTAAAACATCAAGGCTTTGTCATGTTTAACACTTCTGAACACAATTTAGAATAAAAATGTCCCATTTTGCAGATGTAGCAGTATAGCAAACATCCTCTTCATATCGTGTCCTTCCTATAAGCAGAACCTCTGTGTGTTTTTTATTTATATTAATGATTGCTCGTGCAAGCTGGCCTTTGTTTTCTAGTCTATCTGGCTATCAGACAAGCTTTTATGGGCTTTAGTAGCGTCCTTCATCTGGGAAATGCAGTGATGGAGCGGCACTGTTCAGAGCCCAGTCAATCTGGAGCCAGTAAAGAATTGGCAGCCTGAGGGAGACTTATTGAACCTAAACACACACACCCAGCGAGGCTGATGTCTGAGTCGGTTTAGAACTTAAGATGCACTGTCTCATGCGCTGACCCACATAGTTGCACGCACAATACTTTGGGTTTGCTCCAGCACTGAGAAGATCCTGCACTATCTTACCAGAGCACAGTGCTTTATCGAATGGCATTGAGGGGGAGGATCAGAGACAGAAATGTTAACATCCACAAGCACCACGGAGAGAATCAGGTCACCAGAGATAAATCATATGGAATCACACCAGAAGAGCTCTGTTCTCATGCTGATGGAAAGGTTTATCAGTCACTGAGGGGGAGTGAAACTTCAAATCTCAAAGTCTTACTACTTCACTTAGCCATAGGAGATTTGAGACACACATCATGCAAACCTTGCGACAGTTCTTCTGTTTGTATTCAACAAAAACATGATTTAAAATATAAACCTTGAATTAAACATTCTGCAGAGCGTTTTGTGATGTTTCCTCAAACTTTAAGAATGCTTTGACTCTTCTTTTCTGTTTCCTTTCAGATGGTTTGTCGCTACTAAAGAGTTGTTACAATTATTCTAAGCTATTTTTATTTTTACAAAGCTTAAATGCCATATGGATTCAGCTTTCTTTCTTCGATGACTGGTCTATTTTAGAAACTTTTGTGGATGGCTCGGAGCCTAATAATGGATGCAAGTCCCCTAAAGAGAGATGCATTGAGTACTAAACCTAAACCTAAATACAGTATCTTCATTCATTTCAGTATATACAAACATGCCTTACGATACAACAGATGGAAAACATAATGGCTAAAATAGCCTGCAAAAAATAATGTGTTGCCATTTCTAATGGGTTCAAATACATTGTGCAAATCATTTATCATATAGATCCCATCGCAGATATGCAATTTGTAGATACACAATGACTAATTATAGGCCATATGTTGCTCCAATTTGTTATTTCCAGCATTTTTCACATTTTCTTGTCCTATGGATTGCAGTTTATCTCAGAGGAAAGGTTAGACAAAGATCATACCTTGACAAAAAATAAACAGTTGTATCTTGCACACGAAAAGTCATTAATTGTCACTATTTAGTGTGTACTATTTACAATAGGGGAGACACAATAGCTTATAAAAGCTTCATACAAATAAGCAGCTCTGTCTCTGTCTGTCTCTCTGTGTGTGTGTACAAATGCATGCATACAAACACACACACACATTCACAAATGACAAACTTCTGCTCTTAAACTCTAGCTCTGCTCATATATCTGCAGCAGTGATTTCTATTTCTATTTTCCGATTTCCTCTTTCCTTTCCCACTCTTGTCCTTCCTAAATGCATTTCATTAAAAAAACCCTCTCCATTACTCATAAATTATCACCTGATTGTAACTCAAGTAGTACAGTTACTAAACAAATAAGTTAACTCTTAATTGTACATGTAATTAATTACTTAATTGTAATTAATTACATGTTTGATGAAACTTTTTACCTAGTTTCTCATGTCTGTTACCCCAGTGATGTGAATATACACAGTAGTTGGGACATATTAAAATACAAAATTAAATGCAAAAAAAAAAACTTTTTTTAACAGTATGTGAAACAATTGTAATTATTTAGAATGGTGCTAGGGTGATGCTGTTGAATAATACAGTAGCCCACCGCCATGGTGACCGAGGTTCATGTTGCTGCTTTACATTACTGTTGGGCTGGGCATGACATGATGGAGCTCTACCTGAGGGAGATGGGCCACATGGGGAAATCCTTTATCTTTTTTCTTGTTGATTAGTTTCATTTAATGTTAAATCAGTATTAAATGCTATGTTCACGCCAGACACCAGGTTATGGGACACTTTATCCATGGGCCAATTTACTGTGATCAACTGACTTAATGCAACATCTACAGTAGATCAAACCAGGGATCTCAAAATTGTGAGGTGATAGCACTAACCACTGCACCTCTGTGCTGCCCTGGAAGATCATTCATTCATTCAATTTATCATTTAATTTTGAACAGGCTTGTGGGAGAGATGGTAATAGCCGATGGCACTGGGTAGGAACAGCCCAATACAGGGTGGCAAAATCACCTTAATCTAAAAATAATTTTCATACATGTTGTAATGTAAATAAATAAATGTAAATTAATGAAAATTTTAAGGTAGCTATATTTCTAATAATTCATTTTGGGGAATTTGCACCTATGATGCCATCACTTCTGTCACCCAGAGACGATCTTGAATAAAAGTTCAAAATACTGCAGTCAGTTATAAAAGTGACTCATAACCAGTACATAAGATGCATACATTAAAGCTGAGTATTAGCTTTTTGCTGACTTTCTGACAGAATAAAACTTGCACCATTAATAAGCTATGAATCCAATGAGCTGGTGCAAGAAAACTCCTGGAAAAAGTGATCCTTCATGGACTGAGCATGAGAAACACCAAAGCTAGTCACACTCTTCATATGGCTCATGGGGCTTTTGTTACTTCCCTAGTGTTGCAATTAACACTTACCTTATTTTTAATACACTGCCAAATCTGTCCAAAAGGTACCTCCAAAATATGTCGTAATTAACATCATTGATATTTGTTGCCCTTGGTAGCTTCTAATAGATGCACCACATTCTCCATGGACCAGTGCTTCATATACATTGAACAGAAAGGCTGAAGGTAAAATGAAGTGCAAACAATGCTGGGACAGGACCATATAGCTGTCCATCAGACTCATGCCAGTCATGTTTTCAAGGTCCCCATTATCTCTACCCTGATACCTTATACAATTACAGTCTGTTCAGAGGAAGGCCTTTTTGTGAGCGTAAGGTGTAGCATTAAATCTTCCATTTTTTTTTTTTGGCAGAAGAATCTCCCGTTCAGCTGTGTCACTGCAGGATGATGGACAGCAGACAGGGGCAATGACAGACCACTCTGAGGTCATGTGTCCCTCCCCTTTTGTGCCCCTTTGACAAGCCTATATAATAACTGAATTTTATATGGCCCCTGGGTGACTTGTGGAGCGATGAAGTGCATTTGTAGAGCAGCCATGAGAGTTGCCAACTTTTTTTTAAACCTGCATCCGTTCTGAGCCACAAGGTACACACACGAGAACATGTTGAATAAGGTCAACTTGTGACCCAAGAGTTTCTTCACAACTGGGCTACCCTATTGTACCATTTCCAAATACACAGTCATATATGGATATTGTGACTCCATTTTTCTATACTCAAAGTTCATTATATTAGCTCTGTTTATCATATAGGGGCACATTGTAGTTCTTTAATGGCAGTCTGTAGTCCACCTGTTTCCGTTTACCCTGTTCTTTAATGTTCAGAACCCCCATTGGATCCCAGATCAGTACTATTTGGGTGGTGGATAATTTTTAGCAATGCACTGACACCGGCATTTTAATGCTCTGTTACTGTGATGCTGGTATGAGCGGATCAGACACTACAGTGTATCTGGAGTTGTTAATCAGGATGTCTACGAACTACTGTTTCTGACTTTCCATCTCCATGGTGGACAAACTAGGTAGGAGTGTCCAATCACATGGACAGTTTTTTAAAAATGCAGCGCTATAGTGCACAGTGATTATAGAAACACAATGATCAGATATGACTATATATTTCATATATTTCATATTGTTCCAGTCTCATGTATAACCACACCTTTCAACAGGTAAAAACAAACACTGGTCTTATAAAACATTACAAATTACGTTTACTTTTTCTCCCTTTTCATTTATGAAGATTGAGCATTTTCAATCAAAATGTTACAAAAAAATGAATGTGTTAATTAATGAATGTGGTATTGCTTTGTCAGCAGGTGTTAATTGCATTAGCATTGACCCATGCATAAGTAAGCTATTTAGTTTGCTCTTATTAACAGTAGAATATTTGGTATATAGTACAGTTCTGTTCACGGTTAAGCTTCTGGACCTTAATTACTTATGATGAGAGTTCATTTTATTGTCCAGTTTATTTAATATAGTTAAAGCCATGTTTTTAAATAATTGGTTAAATATGGTTGTGCATTACAAAGCAATACACTGATAACACAACCAGCAACCACATGGACTACAACAACAACAACTTAACAACCACCTGGCACACAATAGCAACCATCTGAAAGACCACAGCAACTGCCTAGCAACCACCTAGGATACAATTTCTGCACTTTTTAGCAACCACATGGAACACCATAGGAACCACCTAGAACACCATAGGAACAACAATATAGCAACCACCTGGGACACCACAGGAACCACCTAGCAACATTGTGCAGCTAACTGGGACACCATAGCAGTCACCTTGATAAGTCAAGTCAGATTTGTTTCTGTAGCGCTTTTCACAATGAAGAATTGCTCAAAGCAGCTTTACAATATTATACTGTCTTTATAAAGCTAAGCAAGGAAAGAAGGAAACCATAAAAGCCTCCTAGAAACGCAATAGCAACCACCTGGAATACCATAGCAACCATATGGGATATCATAGAAACCCCCCTAGCAACACCCTGTCAATAGCAAAGCAACAACTTCGCAATACCATAGCAACCACATGGGAAACCTTAGTAACCACCTTTCTTGTTAGATTCAGACTGGTGGCTGTCTATGTAACGCTTAAGTGAATGTCTTACCCTTGATCAAATTCATGTTCCAAGTTAAAGTAGCACACAAGAGCAAGCCAAAGCACTATAAGCACCAGATATTCAACAATTTACTCATTTAGCAGACTTACTTATCCAGAATGATTTGAAGCTGATAACTTTAGTCCAAGCAACTGCAGATTAGAGGCCTTGCTCAAAGACTAAATGTGGTAACTTGGCTAGGTAGGATTTGTACCTAGACCTTTAAATTCACATTCCAGAACCATATCTGCTCTTTAGCTTCTTTTGATGGTGTACATGGGTTAGGTTTGATGATCACTTGGAAGGTTTTTCATTTACGCTGTCCCAAATTCAGCAATACACATAGTAGCCATTTTGCGGTCTTGCACCATGCTGGATAGACATCATTGCCAAGGCACTGATAAGCCTAAGGCACCAACAAACTAGAGCCAGCTGGTGTTTTGACCCTCCACAGATCACTGCATACAGGTACATATCGCTGGTGAGCTGGTTTGGATATTATGTGACTCATTTATCTAGCCATAATGATTTGGCACACATTACAACGGATCAGGTCTTAATGGCTCGCCAACATTCTGTTTACTTACAGTCTAACATATCCCAGACAACATGCACAGTTGTAGCAACACCAGTTAATGAACGTCTTGTTCAGTCTTTAAGTGAACATAATGTTTTGGCTCATCAGCATACACATCCGGAATTTCTAAATTCTGAAAAGAAATCCGTTTTCCCTGATAAAACCACGTACGCTAACTGAATGGATTTGGTTTCATCACAAAATGCTGTCAGCGCACTTTATGAATGCATTTGTTTTAGTCAGCATGCTGCCAGTTTTATTGCTAAAAGAATAGCAGCGTGGGTCTTGTTTGCTCTGTAAATGGATTAGTAAAAGTTACTTGAGATGACGTTTAACTATGACATCCATTACAGAGCAATATTCATTTGCTCAATTGTAATGCATCATTCACACTAGCACTGATGTTATGCAGCAAAATGTCTAAAAGCCATTTCTGTTTAATGAGATTTGGTGATTTACAGTGACAGGAAGAGCTGGGATCATTGGAAAAGCAAGGTGGATGGACCATCAATGCAAAAACTCAAACAGAATGATAAATAGCCATGTGGAAACTACCAATAAAAGTTGAGCAGAGTGAGAATCAGGAGGCTTAAAAGGTCCCCTTTATGAAAAACTATCAATCCTGGCTGAGAGAGCAGAGCAGCTGCTGTAATTGCCTACCAAACAACCATGCAATACATTGCTCCAAAATGGCATTGTTTTTTATTCTTGTTCGTTAGGATGCACTACTAGAATTATTTTATTGAGATTTGATAAATGTATGCCCCAGCTTCACTAAGAGATGTTGTTTTTTTATAGTAACACTGACAATTATAGTATGACCTCACTCCAAATGTTCATTCATCTTCTTCTTTGTAGCATATGCACATTCCAGATCTCTCACAAAACCAGTTTCATTTAGCAGCTGAACATTCTGGCTACATGAAGCATATCCATCCATCCATTATCTTCTGCTTAATCCACACAGGGCCATGGGCCAGCAGGTCCCCACCCAAAATACACAGTCACACACTAAGGGCCACTTCAGAGACACCAATTAACCTATCGTGCATATCCACCAAAAACCAAACAAGATCGAACAAAATTAAATCACAATCAGTACTTAGTTGCACATTGCTGGGCTTTAATGATGGCCTTAATTATTTGAGGTATAGACTGCATTCATGAAAAATTACTGAAACATTTAAAGATAGGAAGTGTCTACTGACCATAATCATTGAGTCTGTTGCAAGATGCATTATCTTCCTGAAAAATGACTGATTTTTTATGAAACCTAATTTACCACTGACGGAATGAGAAATGTCCAGGTTTTCGAGCAGCACCTGTGCATTGTCTGCTGAGGTAGTGACTGCCATCTCCCCTGGTCCTGTACCTAACATACAACCCTATATCATAAATGAGTGGGGGAATTTGATTGTTTTCTTCAGGTAGTCAGCTGTAGCGTATATTAGAATGGCACCAGACAAAACTTCCAGGATCATCTCCTTGGCCAAACTCCATTTGTGATTCACCACTAAATATCACTTTCATGCATTCATCCCTAAGCCATAATTTCTTCACTTTAACCTTGTTTTTTTCTGCTTAGGTAATATTGCTTTTTGTTTGGCATTTCTAAATCTTTTATTAAAGCTGTTTTCTTGCAGTTTTGTCGAAACCATTATCTCCCATTTCTGCCCATTTGTTTTTCATTTGTATTACTATTGCATTGTCTATTTCCAATGCATACTGTTTTGTTTTCCATGGTTTGACATCTTACTTGGTCTACCCTTATGTATTCATCTTATTCTGTTTAGATTTGTTTATCCATGTACCAAATTGTATACACAGATGACTTAGACATCTCGTTTACCTCAGATGGGTTTTATGATCCCAGTGTTTCAATTGATACCTCTTGTTGGAGACGCGTGTTCATTATAGTTCATTAGCTCATTAAGGTTTGTAAACTACAGATGAGTTCATGTTTAGAATAGGACAGGTATTTGTTTAGCAAATTCAACTTATTTTTTATATGAGATGAGCAAAAAATAAGCTGTTAATTAAAATCATTTGATTTAATAAATTTTATGCATGTGTCTTAAAGCCAGAATGTTCAGTTATTAAACTAAATCTGTTTAGTTATGACAAAGTAAAATGTTGTGGGGTTTTTTTCAGAAATAGCTGCATACTATTATACTAACTCGTTATAAATGCTTGCTGGTAATCTATAGACATAAACTGGGGAATTACTGTATGTATAAGTATAATTACTGTAAGTAAAAAAGTGATACAGCAGGTAGTATTGGTTAAACACAGCTGTAAATTCTGAAGTTTGATCTTGGGCTCATGTTACTGTTTTTTTTTCTTTTTCACTTTTTACTCCAGTTGTAACCATAATAATTCTTGGCTCTACAACAGATACAGGGGAGCGCCGTTTAATGACAATCAAGGTCTGTTCACTTTAAAAACTGTTATGACAATAATAGAAAATAAATATTTAAGAAATGTTTTATTTAACTCAACTCAATTTTGCATAAACAGATGGAAAATATGACTGTAATGCGATCCTTAAACCCCACATAATTGTACAGTATTCCCTTGTTTTATTTAATACACTATTTAAGGTTAAATGTTTCTAGCATTTCTTCAATGTTTATATCAATTAATTACTTCGTTTAGCCATGTTTAAGTATGGAGTATGGTTATTCAGCCTTTCATAAAGGCAAACATTACATTTCATATCAATTCAGATCCAGGTGTTATAGCACTGATTTGTAATAGTCAATCTTCAACCACATGCTTTCTTCAAAAGTCCATTTGCCAGATGTTAAAATATCATCATTGACTTTTTACATTTCATTGGGTCCCTTCAAAAATTTGTGGCACAAATTGATGGTGATGAAAAAAAGATCTTTCTGTGGCTGTAGATTTATAAATCAATAGAATAAATATAAATATCAATATAAAAAAAAAATCAATATAAAACTGCTCGTAAAGTTCAAGTAAATTCCCCTTTGTTGATCTGAAATGACTAAAAGCTATACAAAGGATACAATTTAAACCTGAATTCAGGAGGACCCTTGAGGATTCTCTGGAAGAACTTAATTCACCACTTTTGCAAATAATAAATGACAAGCTAGTAAAGCCTTTACTAATTGCTTTCCATACCACAGTCCAGCACAGGAGTGGTGCCTACTTGAACTTGCAGTACACATATTTTCACTAAGAATGTGTTTTCCCAGTTCATGTTGATATTCATAATGTGCTGCACAACCTTCCTTACCAGTGAAGGCTACCAGCTTGCCAGCCTTGGCGTACAAAATGTAATGAGACAAAAAGAAAACCTGTGCTCAGGAAACAGCATGGCTTATGATCTTGCATTCTGAAAAGAAATGTCACATTAGATTTGTATGCCAGGACCTACAATCTAGTTAAACTTACAGTGAAACATGAGCTTTTAGAGCTATGCAAAGCACGCTTTAAAAATTCTACTTCATGAGCAATACGTGTATACGTCCACATCTACAAGGTGTCTTAGTATAAGGTATGAAAGTAGGAACAGTCCTGTACTGTACACCGATTAAAGGTTCAGTGTTACCCAGTATTGTAAAAGTGGGAGTGTAGCTGCCACATTCTAAACAAGTCATGATCAGAAAAAAACACAAAGGCACACAATAATAAAAAAGATACTACAACAAGATGCAGAGAAACGTATGAAACTGCACTACTGTTTATGGGTGACAAAAATAGCCGAACTACAAAAAAGGTACAGACTCTGAGCCTTTGTTAGCAATCTTTCCATGTTAGCCAGTTTATTCAGGCTGATGCTTGAAAAAAAGATCTGTCCTGTCTCAATTATGCCTATTACATACATAAAACACTACTTCACAGAAAATCAATAATTTTAATTGACATCAATTGAATGTTAAATTATGAGTTATCTAAACTATTACTGACTATAACTGGGTGAATATAAATGAATAATTGGCCATCTCATGTCCAACATAGTGCACTACATAGGGAAGATGAAGTAATTTGAGACAGTGGCATTGGTCTCTGCTACTCAGAAAAAGTAAAATCAGGATATTCAACTTTGGAAATGATTCTGTAAACAAATAGTACTTATTGTTGTTCAGAAATACATGTCCACAGTAACTAGCTGCAGGCTGTTCCTCTTCCAAAAGGAACTTTCTTGGCCGCTATCCCAAACCATTTCTGTTCAAGCTTCTTTGAACTGTAGAAGGTTCAACATGGCCTATCAGTAAAGCTACCAGATGTTGCTATGGCTCAAGTGAAACAAGAGGTCACACTAAATATTTCCTTCTGTAGCCTTTACAAGCTGTGTATTAAATTTTTTTTAATACTTCATACAAAAACCTTATATTTTCTGGCTGTATTCTACTATAAAAATACAGAAATTATAATATACAGGCATTATAATGTTTCTAAAACAATGCTATATCTTATCGAATCTAATCCTTGTCTAAGACTTTCCACTACAAACAGCTTGTCCTTGTCATATTGGTACATTCAGTTGTACATAATTTCTGTCTTTAGGGGGTCTAACTCCTGGGAAAGCACAAAAATGTAGCATAATTGGACTTTAAAGGTGTAAAATGACGGAACAATTCATTCATTCCTCCATGAGAAGACACTTACTAAAGCTACAAAACACACACACACACACTTGAGTGAGCCATTCCAGCAACAAGCAATGTACATTTTATACCTTTTTTTATGAGTGCATGAGCACACATAAAATCGTGCAGACACACAAACCTGTAAAAAGGCCCATTTATTAGCCACATCTCTGATCATAAATTTAGCCTCAGAATTTAGCATGATAATGCTTGAAGTAAGAGTGAAAACTTAAGGATGGACCTGCTTGGAAAAATGTGATGGAAAAATGTAGATTCAAAGCGTTTGGCATTTTTTGTTTTTGTTGTTTTTTGTTTGTTTGGTTTTTTTTTCAGAAACTTCAATGGTTGCTCATGCTGTTCTTTAGTAATTAACAAAAGAATGAAGTAAACAAACCACACACTGTTCTTTTTGGCCTCCTGGAAGAAGCACTTACAGATTAACGATTTCTTAAACCATTCAGGATATATAGATTTGAATTCAGGCTTTTCTTGTCTAAAACCGAACACACTATAAATGAGCTTGCATAACTACTGGGTGATGAGTCAGACACAAGTTGGACAGCTCTAGATGCTGTTTCCCTTTGTGGTTTGTTGTTTTAAGGGCAGAGGATGAATTATCATAGTAAGAGGCGAAGCTGGACTTTATTAGCATGAACTGTACCAGTGTTTATTCAATTCCTTGTGCTGTAGGGTAGTGTTCTTCACTCTCAGTCCTATGAGAACAACAAGGTCAAAGATCGAATCGGACGCCTTCATTTTTTTGGAAGATTACTGGGTGCTTATGTATTTAAAGTCAACTTGATTACAGTGAACCATGTAAGAGTTAAATAACTGTGATGTAATAATGACTATCTTTAGTGAAGCTTTACAGATAAAAAGGAAAAAGTAAATTTATTAGCCTGTCCCAGCCACAGTGTTAACAGAGTAGCATGCAGTTCAATTCCAGCATTTTTGTAGTGCTCCTGCAACACCTTTTTCTCGGCACAATCAAAGAAGCACACAAATCAAAACCAACCAGTAAATTTTTCATGAAACCTTTTGGAAAAAATGAATACCACTATCATAGGCAGCACGGGGGCTAGGTGGGTAGCACCACTGCCTCACAGTAAGAAGGTCCTAGGTTCAATTCCTGGAGGCTGCATGTCTGTGTGGGTTTACTCTGGGTACTCTGGTTTCCTTCCACAATCCAAAGACCTGTGTGTTAGGTTAATTGGTATCTCTAAAATTGGCCCTTTGTATGTGACTGTGTGCGTGCACCATACGATGGACTGGGCGCTCCATATAGGGTTGTTCCTGTCCTTGCGCCCAGAGTTGCCGAGTGGGCACCGGCTGGCCCACAACCCCATGTGGAATAAGTAGAAGATAAAAAATGAATACCACTATCATCTGCCTGTTTACTCGTCTCTTTCCAATGTCCGTGTGAGTTTACTCTGGGTACTTTGGTTTCCTCCCACATTCTAAATGACACACGTTTATTGGTTGCTCTAAATTGGCCCAGTGCGAATGTGTCTGATGATATTGATACAGATGAGACTTAACCGGCAATCATTATGTAGACAGATAACCACAAAGATCCTACTAGACATGCTATGTGACCTCATGCTGCTTTAACCCATCTGCTTCAAGGTTTGTTGAGCCTTAGAGAGGTTCTTCTGTAAACGCTGGAAGTAACGAGTGATTATTTGAGTTACTGTTGCCTTTCTATCAGTTCCATCATGTCTAGCCAATCTCCTCTGACCTCTCCTCTGACTGCGCTCATGGGATATTTTCCCTTATTCAGACCAATCTCTGGAAACTCAAACCACCTTGTCCAGCACCAAAAATATTAAGAGTTTTATTAAAGAGATTCACCTTTCTTCCCCATTTTAATGTTTATTTGAACTTCAGCAGATCATCTTGACCATGTCTGCATTATGCATGGATATGCAATGAATATTTGTGTTAATGAGCAGCTGTACCTAATAAAGTGGCTACTGAATGTGCTGTCTGCCTTTAGTTGGCCATGACATATGGAATTGTATGACATATTTTTATTCCCTATGATAATTTGTTATAATGGTTAAGACCTTGGTTGTTAAAGTGAACATACGTAAGCATGGCTGAAGGCGGGGGAAATCTTCCAGGCATGGACTTATCCAACAAAATATTCTACAACAATCCAACAATATTCTGCATAAAGCTTGTTACAACTTTCATTAATCATGGTTGCCAGATCACCCACTTGTGCCAGTCACTGTATGTTTTCCATATGCTGCTGTATTTACTTTTTCCATTCTGTCTCAACTTCACAACTGTCACATGAACACACTGTAAAATATACCCACCGAATCCACCATTCATCAGTGATCTCAGTCTTCTAAATTTTTGTTTGCTGGCAGGAGTTTCTGTTTCTGCCCATCTGCTGCTCATTTACTCAGTGCCTAATTAAACTATAGTCATTCTTGCACCCACTGCAAAATGTGAGTGATATTGCTGGTAGTCTGGATTTTTGTGCACAAATTAGACTGTTTGTCTGCTGTGCACTTCTGCTGTTACATAAATAACCGGTTTAAACATTGAACTTTTCTTGCATGTGTCTGGAAACCTTTTCGGATATTAGTGGTGACATGTTTTCAAGCAGTTATTCTGCTAACATTTCTGCTAATTGTTAATCACAAATCTCTTGAGATCATTATCTTATAATACCTGTTTATTATATTCTAGTCTGCTATGAATTCAGACCCATCCCTCCAGTCTATGGAAAAATTCAGCTCTCTGTTTACTGCCACAAGAGATGCACACATTTTGTTCCTCTCTTTTATGCGAGATAAAATGGTAAATGGATGGCTGTATAATTGACCTAAACTGTCTCCTGCAATAAGCAGTGCCAGGCTATTTATCAAACCATAGTAGTGTCCATCATATACTTCCACCTCATACCATGTCTACAATTATACAGCTGTCTGGACTGAATGTGTTTTGAGATGAAAGGTTGGTTTGCCATTGAATCATTTGGCATTGGAGACAAGCATACCTCTCTGGCTGCACACAACCAAGAGGGAATGAGTCCAGAACATGCAATACAAAATCACCTTTTAAACACATTAAGCAGAGCACAATGTCTTATTGTGAAAACTGTAGTTACCGTAATTCAGGTCCTTCTCATGCAAGCAATTGCAAATTAGTATTCATGAAAAGAAATTAAATAAAAATATGTAAACAAAACAAAGTATTACTAAAGTAATATTTATGGCAGTTCAAATGCATGCACTAAACATTTTTTACTAGCTGATTATGGCTGCAGCATCCAGAGACAAAAGACATATTTATATTTTCTCCTGTAATTTATTATAATGGTTACAAACTTGGATCTTAATGTGAATGAATGTTGTTTGGACAGTTATTGCTTTTGCCTGTATGAAAAAGCATCTATATCTATGCTACACCAGTACACACCCACAAGTTAAATTTCTCTGACTGTTTTGTCAAATTAAAGGGGTAAATGGCTTAATGTAGATCATAAAGAGGTTAACGTATTTGGCAAAAAATAAACCACTTTCACTAATCTTCATTCAGAAGGGGCATGTCAGGTTTTATACAAGATCAACAACTATACATACCTGCACCCACAGTGCCAGCCATCATACTAAAATGCCCCCATCCCCTAACTCCAAGATTGACCTTTAAAATCCAACCTTAAAATGCCACTTATTCACTTTCAGCTCCTCCAAAAGCAAAGAATGGTAATCTAGAGTGATCCACTACGTGATAGAACATCTCACAAGGCCTCTGATTCCAATTCGTACACAACAAAAGCCTGTTAACGCTCACACATCGACTTGTGATTTAATAAAGGTGCCAACCTTCTACTGAAAGACACATGTGGTCGTTAAGATGTTGGCTGCCACTAACCTCAGGTGAAGTGCTGCTCTCCGACAGCTATTCAATCTCTCACACACGAGGAATTGATCAGTTGAAGAAGATATAGTAAACAAAGCAGCGTTTACTTTCTCACCAGGATACATAAGTTATACTTTTCCACCTGACACTCGCAAAGCCTTGATGTTCACATCTTAGAATTCCAGGAAATCCAGGCTCAAGCATTAATTAATAGTTAATAATTCACCATGTGATCATTCTCTCTTGTGTGTGTGTGTGTGTGTGTGAACTGATCAATTTCTCATTTGTGTGCTAACCAAAAGCATGGGCCATATAACTTAGACCTAGACGAGCCTGCCACCAAGACCCACAAGGAGAGATTTGAAACTCAACGCATGCCTACCCTCACCTCACTGGGATATGAGCTAGGATAGCGCAGCAACACTAACTAGTACACTAGTACTCTAGTAGCCACTTAACTACACTAGTTTGCATCACTTCTTTACTTTTAATATGCTGTCATGTGCCTGTAATGACCGTCAGTGATTCCTGGCACCAGAAGTTCAGGTTTATGTGTAGTCCTCTTCAACCTTCTCAGTGATATTTTATTTCACTCTATCCACCCAACTACTTTAGTTATCTGGCATTTTATTCCACATCTGGAACCTGTTTCATTATCGTTAGGCTGAACTCTGTAGCTCTTATCTTGCTTTTCAGAATTGGCAGTGTTACAGCTTTCATGGACCACTGATGGATTAAACTGGACCGAAGCTCCCGATGTCACAAAAACTTGGGTCCAGATCAGTAGCATTTTGCTGTATGAACAGGGCATTTCCAAAACGACAAATGTACTGGAACCAGACCTGGCACCTTATCGACAAGCTACACGTTATTAATTAGAACACATTACACAAAAGAACACATGGCACAAAAGCTGCCCAAACATTGCTGAAAAAAGTCTGACACAAAGCAGGAGGGCACGCCACAGTTTGCAGTCAGTGGATAACAGCTCAGACTGACAACTGACAGGGTGTGAGAGAGCAAGAGAGAGTACTTGGAGGAAAATCTCTCTGACTGACAGGATAATGAATCTTCATGCAACCTCAAGAGAATGTGGCTTAGCACCTTTAGTGAGAGATCTAGTTCTGAGGAGTTCTGCTGTGTATGCGCTATGAAACAATTTCAAATTATACAGTGACATATGCTGTGTTTTGAATTTGCAGCTAAACTAACAACATGGGGTCGTACTAGATCATTTCATAGACTTGGGTATCAGGATTAAAAAATCCTTAAACATTAAAAAATGCAACCACCATTATCTTGTTCTAAACATTAACCTACAACAATGCTTCCTTCATTTTTTTTGATTAATTTAAAGAAAGTTTAAGGAAATGGTGACAATGTAAAATTGTGATTATTAATGATACAGTATTACGAAGGATACCACAGTCAGATTTGGATGATTTTTAACTATTGATCAAACAAGCAAGTTAATTCACATCACATTTACACAGGTGTTCAGGGGCCTCATTTTTAAATGTGCAATATGCCAAACAAAAACTGAGATATATATTTATATATATATATATATATATATATATATGAGGTATAAAGGAATACTTTTGACATTTAAGCAAGGTTTAAGGCAACTGTATGCCATCAAAAGACTGTGGAGAGACAGAATTGCAAAGCAATATTCAAATCATCATCACTCATAACAGTTCAGCACAGTAAAGATTACAATGCTTAAGAAACAGTTTAAATAGTACACTCTTTATTTCTCTCAGCTCAGTTGTCAGTTTTCAATTGCTACCATAGTGCTGACCTATGTGTCTAAGGACACGACTGCCGCTGGGGGCATTTGGGGCACTAGAGACAGCGCTGGAGGCAACGGGGCATCAAAAATGCATCTGGGGCCAGGTTGGCAGTCTTCAGCTGCATGACCAGGCTCAGTCTCCACAGTCCACTCTAACAGCGGCAGTTAAATAGGTCCATAAAGCATTATAAGGAAAAATCTAAGTTGTCCATCCTTCTTTGAATATATAAAGTACATGCAAAAAATTACCTGCTGGTTCTTCCATGGAGGGTTTATCAGCCAAGTCTGTGTCTCTCATGGAAAGAAGTCTTAGTTAGACTTTTTTTAAGTTCTGCTTGTAGAGCTTACATTATTGACTGATGCAGCCATGTGTTGCCACTTAACAAACGTACATTTGATGGTAATGACACTATCAAGGCTACCAAACAACACGTTCTTCCTTACCCCGACCACCGTAACGACGACCGCTACATCACAATCTGCAAATTTTCTCTTCTTTGGTTTCATTCAACATTATCCTGTTTAGAATGAATAGGGATGCTCATGTGGAAATATTCATAGTGTTGATTTGCATGAACCATTTATGAGTAAATGTGGGCAGTACGGAGAGGGACTACGAAGGCTGATTCACCTGCGCACATTTTGAAGTAGACTGTAATTTGTAAAGCTGTAATAGCATGCAGGTGTGCGTGTATACGTTTTATTAAATAAAAAAAAAAAATTTCTTTTGTGCGTGCACACACTTTCACGCCAAATAAGGCCCCAGGTGAATATCTTAGGTGTGTATACTGTCACAGTACTTCATAGAATTACATAGAATTAAAACACATCTTCAACACTGAAATTGCATCACTAGTGAGGAAGGTTATGCAAATTGAGTAAGTAACGAGTGTTGCTTGGCAGATCAAAATTTTCAAGCATCTTGCTCTTTGGCATCTGGAAGGGGCATAAAAGCCAGAAGCAAAAAGCAAAGTTATTTATTTTTTTCATCCACTTACTATCATATCAAATGATGTGGGATGATTTTGCAAAATTAAATTTAAATGTTTTGAATATTTTGTTTCCATTTTTTTCGTCATTTGCATTAAATTAACGTCTGTTGATCCTGTGCTCTTCTAAATTCCATCACTTTTCTTTACTGGTGTTGCAATATTAATGTTGAAATACGTTGCATATTAGTATATGCACATTAGTCCACATCACTATTGCAATGTTTTTTTGGATATACAATTATTTCATGTACAGTAATGTACAATATACAATATAAGCATTTACATATGGATAAAAACCATAATATATTCAGCAGGTAATTTGGTGAGTCTGGAGTAGATGCAGGGTTTCAGAGGCCCACTGACTAATACACCAGTGCTGTTCAGCAGCCTAATGGCCTTGGAGTAGTGGCTTGTTCTGGACTTTATGCTTCTGTAGCTGTGAGACCAGAAAGTTGATTGGGTGAGTTGAGTCTTTTAGAATCCTCCTGGTATTCCTCAAGCAGTTTAAAATCAAAAGATTTGGGAGCTGAACCCCCGGTGATGTACTAGGCTGCCCGCGCCACCCTCTGCAGAGCCTTTTGACTACTTTCTTCTGTATACCAGTGCAGTTCCCATACCAATTTTGATGGAGCCTGTTTTCTACAGTACCTGTGTAAAATGTTCTGTGGCTTCAGGGGTTTGTACCAAAACTTCTGTGCCTTCTGAGGTATAACTGGTACTGTGTTCCTTCTTCACCACCCATGTGGTGTGTCCTGTCCACGCAAGATCCTCTGTGATAAACAGAAGCTGCTAACCCTCTGTACATTGACCCCATAGAAATGCCATCATCGTTTTGTGAGCTGGTTCTTGTCTTTGCATTTTGATTTGTCATCTCTGCATGTTGATCATCCTAACACTGGGCTCACATCTTTCCTTTTGTGTTTAATGAAGCACCGGAGTCTGTGCTGCGAAGTCTTTCATTACAGCTACAGTACAGTAAATGTTCCTGGATCATACTGTACTGTTAAGTAGGTTGATAACCTTAATAGTAAGGATAATAATATTAGTGGACAGCCGATGCATATGCGAGGTTGAACAAACATATATTTTGTGGTGTGTATTTGTATTCTGAACTACACAGCTCACAAAAAATGAGGGAATATTTCAATTGCAAACTGAACCATGACTCATTAGAGAAGGGGATAGCTGACCACTCATCAAGAGAATTGAGAATTGGGCAGCATAGTTGCTCAGCGGGTAGCAAGAAGGTCCTGGGCTCAATCCCAGGGTGGAGCGGTCTGGGTCCTTTCTGTGCGGAGTCACCATGTCCTCCCCGTGTCTGCGTCCTTCCCCCACAGTCCAAAGATATACACGATGGGTTAATTGATTACTCTAAATTGACATTGACATGCGTGCATGCGTGTGTGCGTGCGTATATACTTGTGTATGGATATAACCTTGTGTGTGTCGCTGCTGTTGGCCACTGATGCTGTTAGCAATGTTAAAAAAGCCAAATAATCAAACAAACAAAGCAAAAATTGATTTTTGTCACTTTAATGACCTGAGTGTTTTCTGCCTTGCATAGAAGTTACTTTGTATAAAAGAATCTGCCAATTTGATGAATGCAATCAGGCAAGATTTAAGTTTTGTTCTGCTGGAAGACAATCACGCTGAGCTGTGCCATTTGGTTGCATCTAAGAAGTAAATATGTTTGTATTAACAAGCAGTCCTGCTTGTTTACAGTCATAAACCTGATTTATTCTCCTTCTGAAGCCTGTTAAATAGACCTATAAAGACTGTCTTTAGGAATCATGGTTTCGTAGAAAAGTGTTCTTAAGGCAGATCTTTCTTTGTTGACATCCCAAACTGCATGCTACCACACCATAGGTCTTTTAAATAAATGAAGGTGTGTAGAGCAGTTTGATTAATGATGGTTGTGAAATGCCAATTCGTGAAATCCTATCCCCAGCCAGTCTTACACCAGTGATGATGCCTTGTTTGTCAACTCAGACTGCTCGATTCTCATTCTAACGTGGATTCACACTGAAACTGATCTACATAGAACTTGAAACTTGAATTTCTTTAATAAAGTGGCCACACTTTATTGTGTACATGGCAGTAGCATCGATGTAACCTTGTTCAACCTTGCTATACAAATAAACAAGCAAACAGTTGCAACATGTATGAAACTGCATGCAAGAGCATATACCTGTTGCCTCGCATAAACAAGCATGGCAAATGTTCAACAGTATCCAAAGTCATTAAATGCTATTGTTCAATACAATATTATCATGTTAGACAGAACTAACGGGAACCAATAGAAAAAGATCTAACCAGCATTCGTCACACTGACGCAAATGCCTTCATTGATTCAAAGATTTGCATCTCAGTGTCAGCAATGTTTCAACCGTTTCATATATTTTTACCATACTTGCTGGCTTAGATTCAAGTTAAAGTTAGTCTTTTGACATTTGGCACATAAGATCATACTCAAGCCAAGAATTATGTGGATATGTATCATAAACATTTATGTTTTGCAGCTTTAGTGAGACAAAGCCCTCCACAGGGTGTACTTTTTATCTAATCCTTCAATATCACCGTAGTATACTCGCAACCTAATCCATTGCTGTCCAGCCAAGTATGAAGGTTTCAAATGGACAGAAACGATTGCACCCTGGTCACCTGTGTATACCAGAGATACCTTAAAGGATTTATTCTTCTTCCATTGGGAATATTTTCTGCTTGTCTCTAAAGTTTTTCTCTGTCATTGTGCCATTATAATGTCTCAGGCATGTGGGTGTATCCACTGTCACAGATCTTTTTTTGTTGAGATGAAGTTATGAATCAGAAACATGACCAATGTTGGTTTCATATAGTTGATTTCATGAGCACCGATCACACGCCTTCTCCTTCCCCAGGTTAAAATGCGAATCACTTGACGTTCTTGAATGTTTTTTTGTAAGCACCGTAAAACCAGTGATGACAGCAGGCCCATAGCTCTGCATACGGTAACACAGAAGAGGGGATTAAATCCAAAAGAATGGTAATGGTAACTTAAAAAAAGCCTGAAATAGGAAAGGAGTGCGATAAACCCCATGGATAAAGGCAAAGCTTAAAGCGGGCCAACGGGCCAAAAGAATAAAGGATTAGAAAAATTGTTCCTCCTACCTGAAATGCGCCTCGGTGTCAGAAGCAGCGTGCGGAAATTCCTGGAGGCAGCAGCTGGCCTGGATATGCTCATCGCCATGTGGTTTGTCATCAGAACAGGTTTTTCCTGCCGCGGAAAAATTCCCAATTCCTCTGGAACTCCAATCCAGTTGGTTTCCAGTGTATTATTGAGATAAACCTATTGATATGAGAACACAAGACGATCAACAAGTAGCAAATAAACTCTTGGTTTGATTATGTCACTGGATCCAACCTTTTACCTTGGAGCCCCCACAAGTATTTAAAAGCTGCACCCCCTAGCCACACATACTTGTTTATAATTTTTGCATTTTATGTATTTATTTATTTTAATTTTAAAATACTTTAAAAAGCTTTTTTTATACTAAAAATCAAACAAAAGATGGGTGTTTTATTGTTACATTTCAAAAGAGAAGACCTGTACACACACATACACACATCCTTAAACAAGAACACTAATGACTCATTTTGTGTATTAAATGTCTACTCTGTTTGGGTGAAAGTATCTTCATAAGTAATTTCAGATTTTCGTCTGCATTTTTGGACTCCTCTTATGCACCTCAGAACAGACAAAGTCTGGTGCACCACTAATGTAGCAATACTGTACACAAAATCAATAGTGTACCACTGCACCAGTCGAGTGGCCTTGTGGTGCTATGTGGCCCAAATAGCTTTAAATTCTAACTAAAGATTTACAAACATCTTGGTATCTTAAGTTTCTTTCACTGAACATGCTTAGCTACTGTATTTAAACATCCATGAATCTAACTTTGTTGCAATTCAGCTTACTACCAAATAACCTTATATATGTTGGTGTCATATTGCAATACTCTGAAATCAAACAATTAAATATTGTTTTTATGCAAGTAAGCAATCTAAGAGTACATTTTATATCTACATATCATTCAGAAAATAACTTGTTTCACCTTGTAGTCAGACGCACGTTTCTCCAGCCAGGTCTTGCCATACTGTGGAGGCAGTATGGTGCGATATACAACAGGAAAAACAGGGACCAGATCTACACTTGCAGAAGGTTGAAACCCCAGCATGGGAGGCCTGGATGGAAGCTCCCACTGTAAAATGCAGATGAAACAATATTTGAATTAAAGTTATAGATTTAATAGACTAATGGTCTTCTTGAATCCAAAATTAATTAACATTTAGTGCGATCAAATAGTAATTTTATATCTCACATGGAAACACAAAGAATTAAAATGGCTCCTGAGGTACATAGGCTCACCGATCACTTTTCTAGTTAGGTAGAACTTGTTTCTACAGTCCTTGCCCATGTAAGGATTTCCACTTACCATATAGATGCACTCTGTAGTTCTGCATTTATAGCCTGTCGTTCATCTGTTGCTCTGCATGATCTGTTAGGTTCCTTTACTCTGTTCTCTAATGGCCAGGACCAACACTGCAGTATCACTGATCTGATGGTTTGTTAGTGTGTGTTGTGCTGGTATGAGTGGATCGGGTACAGCAGTGTTGCTGGAGTTTTTAAACACTACATTCACTCATTGTACGCTCAATTAGACACAACTGCCATAATAATTCCACCTTCTAGATGGAAAGCAGGGACAGTAGCTCAACTGGCTCCTCTCTGACACTTTTTGGTTTCTACAGCAGGCTTTATTACAATCTGTTGTGGCTTCTTGTGGAGCTTCGTCTGATCTTTGTTGGCCCTCCGGTCTCTTTGTTCCTGAATTTTCCCTGCGTTCATTCTGGTTATTATTTATTTTTAGGAGTGTTCTGTCTTTGGTCTGTTGGTTATGCTTCACTGTAAACTTAGGTAGTAGAACCATGAAGTGGCCAAATTACCACTTATTATCAAAATCCATGGTAGAACTGTGAAATGATCTGTGGTCAGTTCATAGTCAACCAAGTTTACAATCATCCAATGAAAATTGACAATGAAACCACGAAGCAGCCAAGTTACCATCAACAATTCATAGTAGAACTGTGAAAGTTCAGCCTAAAACTGTCAATCAATTTCCTCTTTTACTATGAAATTTCACAGTTATTTTTTTCCTGGGACTGTTCGAGGTTCAAGTTTGTTTAATGTTTCGTGGTCTTAGTAACTTGGTGTTATCATCAGAATCTCTGTTCAGTCTGTGTTCAGTGTTCATAAAATCATTTATTTAGATGGTAAGGGTTTGTGTGTCTGTTCTCAGTTGCTCTGTTGATTTGTTTTTGGGACTCTAAGCATTCACAAATTTTTGAGCATTTTCTGTGCATTTAGCTTTGGCTTTTTCTCTATTTGTGTAACACATGCTGGTTAGCAATTAGCGTGATCATTTAGCACCATTTCTATCTGCTATGCTTTAGCCATCATTACTGCATTTACACTCACACTTTGTGTACTGTAGAAAAAGAAAGCTCTCTTGTTTGTTGTGAAACATGACAAATAAACATCAACTAATCATAGTAAAATACTATTTGTGTCATATGCCTTTGTGTAATTGCATATAATCTATAATGGCTTTTATTTATTAGACTTTAAGTACAGTTATATACATGATGATGCATATTTTTAAGAGAATGTTGTGTTTAGTTAGCTAGATTAGATAAAGTTTAATAATCCCTCCCTCTTCTCAACATATTTTCCTTTATGAGAAGTAGGAATTAATTTTAACTAAACCCCAGGGATTTGACAGAGACGGTCCAATTTAATAAAGTGTAATCTTTCAGCATCACACAATCAACAACAGGGTTCCACCCTTGGGATATATATTCCATTGGTGTTAGACGTCCTCAGAATAGTGTACCTCAGGAAAGTTTAATTAACTGAAGACTGAAAAGAAAGACTAAACCAAATAAGCATGTTCAAGTGCATTATGGTATTATAGATTATTGCAGAATGTTCATTCATTCATTCATTATCTTCCGCTTAATCCACATGGGGTCACAGGCCAGCTGGTGCCCACTCTGCAACTCCGCACAAGGGCAGGAACAATTCTAAATGGGACGTCAGTTCGTCTTGAGGCACAAACACACACAGTAAGGGGCACTTAAGAGACACAAATTAACCTAACACACATGTCATTACACTGTGGGAGGAAACCAAAGTACTCAGAGTACAGAGAGGACATACAGACTCCATACAGAAAGGACCCAGGCGCTCCACCCTGGGATTGAACCCGGGACCTTCTTGCTGTGAGGCAGTGGTGCTACCCATCGTGCTGCCCTTTTTGCAGAATGTTTTATTTATTAATTCCTCTTCTCTATAGACGTGGCAATACATGGGTTTAATCCCTCTTATGTTAAAATTTTAGTCTTATTATACTTATGAAATTACTATGAGCATTAAAAAAACATCTTGTTCTAATTCAAAGTGACACACCTGCACTCATTGTTATGCCCAGTTCAAGGCTTTCCTAATTCTAGGAGGCACTGTTGTTTTTACCGAATTTAACAAAAGCATCACAAGTATGCAGTCTAAGTCTATTCATTACATGCAGAACAGTCTGTGCAGAACACCTTGCCATAAGAAATGGTTTCAATGGACTTTGATCTATTTCAAATTAGGTGAAATATGTTTATGGCTCACGAATGACAGGACTCATTTCGTCACATTAAGCCACTTACTTATTTCTATGCAAAATGTAGTATTTTGTGATGGTGCCACTGATCTCACAGTTTCTAAATAAGTAAAGAGCTTTTAGATTAGACAGTTAATTCTATAGCTATAACGATATGCTCACAATTTGATTAGTTTCACATCAGCAAAAAACA
This sequence comes from Parotocinclus haroldoi, assembly GCA_034779995.1. Classification (NCBI taxonomy): domain Eukaryota; kingdom Metazoa; phylum Chordata; class Actinopteri; order Siluriformes; family Loricariidae; genus Parotocinclus; species Parotocinclus haroldoi. The sequence continues at coordinate 575 of JAUZST010047752.1, read as the reverse complement.
AAGTGTCAGCAATGCAAATAAATGCACAATTTCTTAAGAAGTTATAGACAACAACAAAAATACCATAAATAATATTAGCTTCACCATATATTAAGTAATCAAAGAATCTAAAGGATAACAATTCGTGCCAGTGCCAGTCCATCAAAAGGCACATACATTAACACACTCGTACACAAACTAAGGACATGTGGAGAACTCCTCACAGGTGGAGCCTGGGGTCAGGATCAAACCAATAATCTCAAAGCTGGGAGGTGATGGTGCTAACCACTGAACCATTGTGCCTCCCTTAATTGCCTTCTCATGAAGATAATAAAAACATATCATTAGAATAAAATGTAATGTGTGGGCACACCTGGTCTGGAACCATGGTGGATTAGCATTTTGAACCACTGCTCTACCGACAGAGCTACTCTGGTTCAATCATTGCCTCTAGCAGGCTATGGCTTGAGTTGCCTGGCAGGAGTGTTCCCCTGGCACTTTAGGTGCCAATGGGCTTACTTCCTGGGGTCCAGGTTGGTTCATCAACGTGTGTATATATATATATATATATATATATATATATATATATATATATA
>JAUZST010047741.1:0-25422 GCA_034779995.1 Parotocinclus haroldoi | reverse complement strand
GGATGGTACAGAGAGTGGTACTGTAATAGGATGGTACTGTAATAGGATGGTACAGAGAGTGGTACTGTAATAGGATGGTACTGTAATAGGATGGTACAGAGAGTGGTACTGTAATAGGATGGTACTGTAATAGGATGGTACAGAGAGTGGTACTGTAATAGGATGTTCAGATTCAGAAAACTTTATTCATCCCCTAGGGGCAATTGAAGAAATTACTAAAAGTGTCAGATCATGTAAGTTACTGACTGGCAAAGGGCATAAAAGATCCAACCAACCAACTAAGCATCTGCTGATTGTAGAGTTTAGTGGAACAGGAATAATGCTATGGGACTGTTTTTGGGCCAGTGTCTCTATACTTTTGTCCATATAGTACTGCAGAACATGACAATTGTTAAGCTGTATCTCTACTAATCTGAAGGGAGAGGAAGGACAGCGTGGCCCTCCAGGGTACAATCCTGGCCCTGCAGGAGATAAGGTAACAAGGTCTCATGGCAAATAAAATGATCTCAATCACTGTATCTCATAAGTCATCATTTCATCATTTATTTTATCCATCTAGGGACAGAAAGGTGACCAAGGTCCACCAGGTCCACCAGGAGATGTACGTGAAGCATATTTAGTTTCATTTGTTGCGTTCGGATAATGAATATGACATACGGTTTCAAAACAAAAGCTTCCCAGACAGAAACTGTCATGCCAAAATAGCATGGCACCTGTAGCACCCAGTGCCTCCTGGGCATGCCAAATGAAGTTCAGGTGGTATGGATATGGGTCATTCCATGACACTGCATCTGGGCTCAGTGAATTGCAGGATAAAAGTGGCATATCAGAGTGTCCACTGTTGTTCTGAAGTATTGTTCTTGCTGATCTACAGATTTTTGGCGAACTAGTGGAGGGCAGACAGGGGGAGCCTGGGTGTACAGGGCAGACAGGGCCCCCCGGGATGCCAGGTGAGTGTTGTTTTATAAGACCCTGATAATTATTAATGTTAATGGCATTGTTGTTGATTGGCCACATGAAGCTATGGAGAGGATTGTACACCATTTGGGACGCATACTTATATAAGCTTTGCTAGTCACTGTGTGACAGCAGTAACTTTACAGATAAAACAACGTGCCTAAGAGGAAATAACTACTTATCTCAGACACTGCTTCTAATAAAATTAGCTAATTAAATGACTAGACTACATTAAAAAAGCAGCACTCCATTAATCATCTCTGAGTTTTGTGTTGATTAAATCATAATAAATTAGCAAATGCGTAGCGTTGACGTTTGCGTCTTTTATTAATTAAATGTCTTTTATGATTTGAAGGTATTTCAGGATTTCCTGGGCAACCCGGATTACCAGGTAACACACTCGATTTCTAATTATCTAATAAGTATGTTTATGTTATAAAATATTTAGTTCAATTTTATTTTCCAAATACAGGTACGAGCCATTTACTGTCGATCCGAATCAATGTCCTATTCGCTTTAATGTCAGAGGTTTTAAGAGTTATACGTGGAAAAGGAAATCTGTTTATACACATTGGAACCACAGAATTCAAACACCACATTAAACAAACACTCAACCTGAGTTTATTCTGAATTTTATGGCCCCCAAATTCAAACAGCAGTAAAACCTGTAGGGGTAGGACCTAGCCTTGAGGTGTGTCTGAAAATTGCACTATAACTTTGAACAAATCCAACTTTGATCTGAGGTTATCTCATTCACTAGTGACAGAAAGCTAGTATGAGCAAACCATTCCATCATCTGCTCCCCAGAAAGAGAACAGTTTCACTCTTGTTTTCTTTTCCAGCAAGTGTTCAGAGTTTTATAAATGATGAAGATAAAAATGACTGTAGTTTACAGTACTGTACACAATGTTTTCAAATGATTATATTCCTTTTTGGGGAAAAATTAGCATCTAATTTCCATTGGATTCAAACCTGGTTGAACTCTGTCATCATGTTCACTAAATCAGTTTGAGACCTTTAGCTATGGGATATTTGTTATCCTGCTAGTTATTGAGAGATTAGATGGTGGTCAATTGTGGCCTGGACTGTTCACACAAAGCTGTCACAACATTATCCAGTATTCTGCTGTTGCAGCCTATCCACCTCAGGGTTTCATATATTGTGCTTTCTGAGATGTTTTTCTGAAGCAAGATATTGCATCACATTACTGAGTAGGGGTCCCTTCTGCAGCACTATCTGACCCTTTCTTACTCATACACAGCAAATCATGTCACTGCCAGGACCTGAATGTGTTTTTATGCATTATATCGTACGGACTCTGTTTTTTTTAGGCTCACATTTCCCTGGACCTGAGGGGCAGAGAGGGCTACCAGGGTTAATTGGGCCCAAAGGAGAAAAGGGTGGAGCAGCCCAAGATCAGGTTGGACCTCCTGGTATAGATGGTCCTCGAGGACTCCCAGGGCCTCCTGGAGATCCAGGACTACCAACAACCCCAGGTTTTAAAACTTTCACAGATTAATTAACCAATTAAATTTATACTAGTTTTATATGAATGTGTTTATAGTGATGCCTAGTACATTAACATACCTTTGCATATCTTTATTACTCTCTACATCGACTGTCACCTTTTTCAATTACAGCTACAGTTTCTATGCTGTATTATTGTCATATTTATTGATTGTCTCTGTTTTTAGATTATAGCCTGTTGCCTGAAGGAGCTAAAGGAATTAAGGGATTTCAGGGTCCTCCAGGAGAAGATGGCTTACAAGGACCAATGGGTATACATAGATAATAAACTTTTATGCATAATAAGAATGTTTTGCCTTGTGACAATGAGTGACCCTAGTAAAAAAAATATAGCTAATTAAGACAATATTGGAGTCAGTAAGTCAGAACAACAGCACATCTGATGCTAATTCAGTCCCTCATCATGCGGAATCCACTCTTACTGAATCAGTGCAGGACGCGATCAGTCCTGTATTTCCGTACACATCGTTTCAAACATACACCAGATTATCATCACTGTGTTTAAAACAACATAATAGTGATTAAAATCAAGCCAGTTTCACAAGAAAGACTCGGTTAAGCTTAAAATCAGTAGAACAGAGACAGGCTCTGTTGCTCTCGGTAGTGACTGGTGACAAGATAAAATAGGCTAATAGGCTAAATAGGCTAAAGAGACAAGTAATAACCTAATTAGGCAGAATGCTTTATCGATTCACTGATAATATCCAGTCCATTCTCGGGGTGAAGGAAGATGATAGATTAAACAAAATGGAGTGAAAGGGAAATCAGGAGAGAAAGACAATGAACCTGGTTAAAAAGGGAAAATTGAGATGAATGCTGTTTAACTGCTGTCTAATAATGGTGAAAAGACAGCAGAGGTTTAGACTGTTAATGATCTTATTTCTTCAAAAGATATGCACATAAGCTAAACACGTTTATATGGTTTCCCTTATTTTTGCCATAACAATGCAAATTTCCTGTTGTGGGATGACAATAAAAGGCTATTTTATTATTGTTTTTATTAATAATTATTTTATTATTTAATCATTTTATTAATTAATATTAAACGCTTTTAACTGTTTTTTTTTATTTTTATTTTTAACAGATGTATATTTGTACAACAGACTGGGTGTGCCCCAGTACAAGAAGTAGCCTGCCCCTGGTGTCAGTCGTGTTAATTGTAATTTCAGTTACCGGTACCTGATACTTACTATTGCAGGTGAGAAGGGAGAACCCTGTAATGACTGCTCTTATTCTTGCTTTGGCCCACCCGGACCTCGAGGCCCGCCAGGCCCGCCAGGCCTTCCAGGTAAGGCTACGTGTCAACACGCATGGAAATATTTGTTTACTCTGAGATAACGCAGCATCTTTTAAATATTGTTTATTGGTGTATTTTACAGGTGAAAATGGACCATCTGGCGCAAAGGGAGATATGGGCTACAAAGGATTACTCGGTTTGCCAGGTTTTCAGGTATTAGAGATGACTGAAGTCATACAATAATATATTCAATAAACACTCAGTACTTATCTCTGACCTATGTCAGCAATAATAAAATTACACTTTTAGGGGCCCCCAGGACTGCCTGGACATCAGGGTGCCCGAGGATTTAAGGGTTATGGAGGGGAAGTCTCCCAGCCTGGAGAGAAAGGAGATACGGGATCTCCAGGGCCACAAGGTGTCCTAGGTCCAAAAGGTTTCCCTGGTCAGCCAGGACTCCCTGGACACAAGGGACCTCCTGGGGCTAAGGGGGATTCAGTAAGTGGAACTGTATGAACGTTCTGAATTGCTTGAACATCAGAACACACACCTATGTGATTATTCTGTCGTTAGGATGTGGGGTTCAGCATACCTGGAGACCCAGGTCACCCTGGAAGTCCAGGGCTTTCTGGAAACCCAGGGCCAAGCGGGCCACCAGGACCTCCAGGATTTGGACTGCCTGGTAATCCTGGACAAAAAGGCAGCCATGGAGTACAAGGCGTCAGGGGAACACCTGGCCTCCCAGGCAAGAAGCCTAATCTTGTATTTAATTACAAATGCCTTTTCTGGATGTAAAGAAAATCTTCTGATCCTGTTTGGTAGGTCAGAAAGGGGAGCCTGGCAGCCGGCATGGAATGGCAGAGTCAGGGCCAAAAGGCAACAAAGGACAACCAGGAAAACCTGGACCACGTGGTATGTAAAGAGTCAAGCAGGTTTGCATTAATGTCACCTTAATCAGATTGTTGAATCAGTTATAAAACTTACCGGCCCATGTGATCACAGGAAGTCAAGGACAGCCAGGCCTTCCAGGAAATTCTGGCTACCCTGGTCCTAAAGGGGAGAAAGGCAGCTTTTCGGCTGAAAACATTGGACCACCAGGGATCAAGGGTGTGCATATACTCTATTAAAATTAATTCAATATTTTTATTCAATTTTATTTATTTGTTAATAAACATCTATCCCTGCATTTCAGGCCTGAAACACATTCCAAAAAAAGTTGTTCAAAAAAATTCTGCCTACCCATACCATCTTCTTCCACAGCCATGCCTTTATAATGTGTGCAGCACGTGGTTTTGTTTGTGTTTTGTCTTGTTATAAAATGCCTGGACATCCCTGGAAAGATGTCGTCTTGAAGGCAGTTTATGTTGCTCTAAAATCTTAGTGTATTTTTCTGCATTAATGCTGCATCACAGAAGTATCTTAGATGCCTCCGAGCCTAGATAAGTGGGCGAAGCTTCTGGACATGGTTAACATGAGGCTTCTTTTTTGTACAGTAAAGTTTTACGTGGTATTTATGAATGTAACTCTGTATTGTAGAGCTTGATAAAGGTTTGATAAAGTAATCCTTTATCCATGTGCTTCTATCAGCTATTAATGAATGACAGTTCTTGATGCAGTGCCATCTGAGGGAGCAGAGATCCTTTAGTTTAGGCTTTTTGGACTGAATTTCCTCCACGATTCCGAATCGTTTAATGATATTATACTCTATAGATGTATATATATATATTGTATATTATGTATATATATATATATATGTATATATATGTATATTATATAATATATAAAATATAAATCCCTTTCAATCTTTCCTTGAGAAAAATTGTTTATAAACATTTGTTGATAAACTGGAGCTCCTCTGATCTTCTTTACTCCTCAATCACTCAGCCTTTTCTGGATGATGCTTTTGGACCAAATCAGGATTAGAATCACTTGCTTAAAATTACATAATTATTTAGTTTATTTATATCTTATTACTAGCCCTAATTGTTCTCTTATCAAATTAAAAAAAAATATTTGAGGCCTTTAATGCAGGAATGTATGCTTATTAACAAATGAAATGAAATTGTACATTGCTCACAAGCATTAGGGGATATTTTATTACGGAATATTTAAATTATTTTTATTTCATTTTTGTGAGACGTGTATATATGTATAATGGCATTAATTAGCTTTGCATTTACCATGTGTGCGCAATGTAGGTAATAAAGGGTCATCTGGACCGAAAGGACTTCTGGGAATAGGTTTGCCTGGGATTCCCGGATCAATTGGACTACCAGGAGAAGCAGGACCAAAGGTCTGGAACAGTTCATGGTAATAATTTAGTTGAACATTGGAAGATTTGCTCCACTGTTTACAACTAACTTTGCAGGGTGAACCTGGACTAGGCCGGTTAGGGCCAAGGGGACCTCCAGGAATTCCAGGCGAACCAGGTATTAAAGGTTCACTAGGCAACCCAGGTGATGTTGGTTTACCTGGACCATTTGGAGTCCCAGGAAGGCCGGGTCTGGTGGGTCCCAAAGGTACATACCTAAGAATTAAATAATGTCATTTAGGACTCACAGATATTTAAATGATTTACAAACAATGAGGTTTCTAAACAGGGAACAAAGGTACAGTGGGCAGTCCAGGTCCACCGGGTGAAGCTGGTGAGTGTTGGACAACAAATGGTGAAGCGGGAGAGCCAGGAAGAGCAGGTCAACCAGGTCCTACAGGTTAGCCTGCACCACATCAGAGTTTAATATTAACATTCAGTTTTGTAGTTTTCCCTTGTAAATTTCTGCTTTTATAAATGTAGGACCAACCGGACAGAAAGGCATTAGAGGAAGCCCCGGTGTCCCAGGTTTCGGTCAGCCTGGCCCGGCCGGAATTCCTGGACCACCTGGACCCTCAGTCCAGGGACAAACTGGGCGCCCAGGAGAACAAGGCGGCCAAGGATCAAAAGGATCCCCTGGGGTACCCGGTAATACACACACTTTTATAATTCAAAAAGTGATGAGTGGATAACATCAATCACTGTATAACTGGTAACTATTTAGGACCCAGTGGAGACTGTGGGCTGCCAGGACTATCTGTTCCTGGCCAAGATGGTTCCCCTGGTCTAGTCGGGCCACCTGGGCCAAAAGGTCAGGCACCAATACAAGCAAATTTGCCAACGATAAAAAATGAAACCAATAACTGAGTTAACTAATTCTGCTGACAGGGTTTCAAGGTGCTGCTGGACTAACAGGACTGAGAGGTCCCCAAGGTCTTCCTGGAGATATCGGAGATCCTGGGCCAGCAGGTCCAGAAATGGCTGAATTTGGACCCTCGGGTGACCCTGGACTACCTGGTAATTGATATTCAGTGCTAAAATTACTTAAGAAATTAAATCAGAAAGAGTTGGGACAGTATGGAGATAGCAAATTAAATAGGTTTTATTTCATTTCAGACAGAATGAACCCAAAATATAAATTTTTTTCTGACATCCATTCCTACATTTCAGGGTTGCAACATATTCCAAAAAGTTGGGAAGGGTGCAATTTAGGGCTAGTAATTAGGTTAAAAAATTTAATTCAAGGAATTTTGAGAAATATCAGTGCATAAAAGGTACGGTTAAAAGCCTAAACTGAAGAGGGGTGATCTCTCTCCACTCCCTCAGACGGCACTGCATCAAGAACCGTCATTCATCAATATCTGATAGAAGCACATCGATAAGGGATTACTTTATTAAGCTCTACAATACAGAGTTACATTCATAAATACCACTTAAAACTTTACTGTACCAAAAAGAAGCCTCATGTTAACCATGTCCAGAAGCTCTGTTGGTATTCCAGATATTATGTTCTTATTTATTAGGCCCACCTGGTGTAACTGGGAATCGTGGAGATCCAGGACCCCCAGGTGTTAGAGGAAATGATGGGAACATTGGGATACCTGGAAAGCCGGGAACTCAAGGTGGGTAGCATTAGAAAGGTACTGAAGTGTTGTTTTGTTATGAATTAATCACACTTTAGTGCATATTCACTAGGTTCTGTTGGCGATAGAGGCCCTGATAGCTACGAACTGGGAGAACCAGGCATACCTGGACCTAGAGGAGATCCTGGACATATCGGATTTCCAGGTAAATGCTTACCAGAGAGGTAAAATATTTAATTTCCACTGTATTTCAGGAAACACATTTATATCATATTTTATTTTATATTATATGTTATTTTTTATATGACAAGGTCCTCGAGGTAGGAAAGGAGAGCCGGGTTTACCTGGACCAGTTGGCCCACCAGGGATACCTGGAGAATCTGGATATCGTGGACTCAAAGGTGATCTGGGTATAGGCACATATGGCCCTCCTGGGATTAGAGGACAAAAGGTAGAACGCCGTTATCTGATTCCTGTCCTATAACTCATCCTAGCACTGCCTGTAATGTGGTATGTTTCTGTCATTGCAGGGGGAGCCTGGGCCTGAAGGTGCTGCTGCATACAAAGGACAGAAGGGGGAAAATGGACATCCTGGTCAGCCAGGTTACCCAGGACCAGAAGGTCCTAGAGGAGACGCTGGACTACCCGGAATTCAAGGTGAGCACTGATCTAGAAGGTGCCCCATATTTAGCAAGACAGGTAGAAATATAACTTTTTCATTGTCCCTTTTACAGGCCATCCAGGACTACCTGGTCCTCCGGGCACAGAAGGTCCTCCAGGGCTTCCTGGACCTGCAGGGCCTCTGGGAAACAAGGGTATATGAAGTATTAGTGAGACAATCCCCCCTGAGTACAGTCCAGTACTGTTTATATATGAATTTCTTTAAGCATGGGCTAAAATGTAAGAACTGCTCAGTTTTTGTGCTGATTATACCTTTACTCATACAGAAATAGTACTAAAGCATAGCTTTAATCGTGTTAAGTGTGCCAAATTGAACTGTTTATGTATACTTTAAACACCAGGCTTTAAACATACTTAAAGTTAACAATACTTAAAAGCTAGTGGATTAGAAATGTACTAAAAATAGACCTTAAATATATTTACATTATAGTACAGATATACCCACAGTTCCTGTCTAAATATGCTTACAGTACGTGATTTTATTTATGACATTTCAAATGTGTTTTAAGTACACCCTTTAAAGCAAGCTTAATGTGAAATTCAGCATGAATATACTAAAATGTAATTGCATATTATAGCATTTTTTAATAGTGCCTAAAACATGTTATTTCATATATATATTATTTGCACATCATAACTAAAGAACAACATACTATTCTTTTTTTAATACTGAAAAGTATTTTTAAGAACACATTTTTCCATTGCATTAACACTGCACTTTATAACAAAATACACATGTGCAAAACTTTTAATTTGCGTGTTTTTGGAGTTATTTGCCATGTGGATGCTGATATAGTGCTCACAAAAATTAGAGGATATCTAAAAATTAAATATTCTTAATACTGTATTAAAACCAATAAACAAACTCTGATTAAAAAAAATTAAAAATCTCCTAATTTATGTTGTTGATAGACTGTTGCTACATAGTGCTATGTGGTTACTAGGCTGCTTCTAAGGGGTCGCTACATGTTTGCTAAGTGGTTGCTATGCAGTTGCTACATAGTTGCTAAGTGGTTGTTAGGCTGTTGATACGTGGTTGTTAAGTGGTTGCTAAGCTGTTGCTATATAGTTGCCAAACGGTTGCTATGTGGTTACCAGTTTTAAAGGTTTTTACATGGTTGTAAGGCCACGAAGTGGTTGCTATGCTGTTACTAGGCTGTTGATAGGCTCTATGTTACTTCCACGAGCAGTTGCTAAGCTGCGTTGCTATGTGCAACAGCTGTTGCTTTAAATTAAAATACTCTGAACAATAAATAATAATAGGATAGATTTGTGCAAATGTACCAAAGGCCCATTTAAAATAATTCTATAGATAATAATAAATAAATCCCTGTACAGAATATTTACCTCCATCATAAATCAGAGTGTTACATTTTAGGGTCTCCTGGGCCTCCTGGCCCTCCTGGAAGTGTGGGCCAAAAGGGCAACCCTGGTGTGGATGGCGTTCCTGGACCTCCAGGACAGAGGGGAGACAAAGGTAGAAACCAACATTATCAGCTCAAAAATTATCAGCAATATAGAAATATTTTTATTGACAAGCTTTGATATTATTAAGGGACAATATGGAAATCTGAAATCACTTTGGTTGACAATTGTACTGACAAACCGTGCTGCTTGTTTTTCAGGTACTACCGACGGTATTCAGGGCCAGAAAGGAGTATGGGGACAAGCAGGCTAGTATCTACGTTTATTAGATCAATAATAATCCTTTAATGGTTTCTCCACTACTGTCAACTCTGAAACCCTGTTGCAAGCAGCCGCTTATTCGTAAGTTTTCCACCCTGTCAGGTCCAAAAGGTGATCCAGGACTCCCTGGCCTCACAACCTATGGGCCTGCAGGTCCTCCTGGAAAAAAAGGAGATCTAGGAGCAGCAGGACTGCATGGGTTACCTGGCTACCCTGGGGCTGTGGGAGAATGTTTGTATGGTGACAAAGGAGACCCGGGTGTTTCTGGTAGAGCTGGATTCCCTGGTGAGGAGTCCATTCTTACTGCACTTTTACTGAATTACCTTCCATATTAAACTGGAATACACTGAATAGCCAAAAGTATGTAAACATTATCTTAGTGAGCTGAAGTGCTGAAGATCTCCGTGGCATTTACAGCATTCAACACGCTCCTATATTTGGAAAAATCTGTGAGCAACAGTTGGTCAGCCATCAAGATTCTAGCTGCAGCACTTACTACTTTTGTATTGGTGTAAAGCACACAACCAGTGGACTGCTGAACACCAGTGGAGTGAATATGATTACTCTGGAGTGATTAATCAAACTCTAATGTAGACTAGAGACTGCTTGGGTTGCGTGAGAAAGTGACAGTTGAAATTTTAAAAAGTTACCATTTAAATATGAACTTTCCACCATCCATTACCACAGTATTCAGCTATAAGATCTACCATCCAGGAAAAATCACAAGCAAGATTAGAATTAACAAATGTTTGGTCATGTTGTGATTCTTTATACTTTGTCCTTCTGTTCATCCTTAAATTTCTATGGTCTGATTCACAGGTCCGCCAGGTCCACCTGGCCCTCCGGGTCAGAGCCTTCTTAATAAAGGAGATAAGGGTAACCGGGGATCTACGGGCTGGCCAGGTATTCCCGGAGACACAGGACCTCAAGGATACGCAGGACCTAGGGTGATCACTTCTATAAACGTCCTATAGTGATTGTGCCTGAAAACTCCAAAATGTGATTACAGTTCTGGGAAAGAGGACTTTGACAAACAAAATGGTCGTTGATCTACATTACTGTAGTCACGTCGCCTTTTTAGGGGAGCTGTGATTTAAACATAAAGGGTATTTTCACATGAAAACTGTGTGCAATAGTACGTAACAGTACATACCAACTTATATGTAAGATAGCTATCAGGATTGCCAGATATGCAAAAAACACGCAAAACAAACAAGCTCAAGAAAGAACATCATAAATAAATGTGTGTGGTTTTTAAACATAAATGAAATGGAAAAAGTTCATGTTAACTGTTTTCTTCACGACCTTACGATAGCCTTACACTCGTCTCAAGTAGTACTAGGACACGCCCCTCTGCACACATACAAAAGAATTGGGACACACCCCACACATATAGCCAAAAGTATTTGGACATGCCCTTATACACAGTCAAAAGTATTGGGGCATAGCACCATAGCAAATCAACTAGCATTGACCTAGCGATACCTTAGCAACCACCTAGCAACATTATAGGAACCACCAGGGACACCATAGCAACCACCTAACATCATCATAGCAACCAACTGGGATACCATAGCAACCACCTAGTCACATCATAGCAGCCACCTGGGATGCCATAGCAACCACCCAGTAACACCCACCATAGCAACCACCTGGGATACCTTAGCTACCACCTAGCAACATTATAGCAACCACCAGGGACACCATAGCAACTCGACACCATCGCAACCACCTGGGACATCATTCCAACCACCTGGGATGCCATAGCAACCACCTAGCAAAACCATAAAAACCAGAAGTATTGGGACACGCTTCTTTCTGTTTGCCACATTTCAAGCACTGTTGTAGTTCCTTTAGGAAAGGCAGACCTAGTTAATTATTATAGTTTTTATTATTCTCAAGACCTGCTTAATATTGAGTGAAAAGAAAAACTAGAAAGTAAACCCAGCACTCATAATGTTAAGTGAGAGCTAATTAGCGACCTAAGAGTTTTTTTCTGTCCATGGCTGACAGGGACCTGGGGGCGTACCTGGTGCTCCTGGGTTACGAGGAGACTCCGGGGCATTCGGGTTTCCAGGCCTCCCTGGTGAGCGACAGCTGTTACCTCATACACTTTAGTAAATTGATTAAAGTCACTCAGATTCTGTGCTATTTATACTGGTTAGTAACTAAAACAATTGACTGTAAATAAAGAAAAAAATTGTGGGCAGTTTTCTTCCTAAATATCAGTTTGTATTTTAATAAGGGGAACCTGGAGAGCCAAACTATTATCCCGGCCAAAAAGGAGAGCCTGGATCCACAGGACCTCAAGGACCACAAGGTTAATACTTACAAACATGAACAACAAGACATTTTACCACCCGGACAGTCTGTGTCATCACATAAATGAGTTTAAACAAAACTCAGAGAGACAAGAGAATCCTAAACTTGATCCTGACTTTTATTAGCCGGGATTTGAGTTTGTATTCGGTCATTAAGAAGCAGGACTTCGGAGCTGAGATACAGCAACCCATCTAAAGAAATTTAATTCTAAAAAAGCCTCTTTTATTAAAGTTTCAATATCCAAAGTCTTTCATCGTCTAAAGCCAAATCCCAGAGTTTTTAGTTTCAGACTGATTTTATAAACAATGGAGATCTTACATGGTCACTATTTATAAAACTAAAACTTAATTCCTTTAAAGATAATAATAATAATAATAATAATAATAATAATAATAATAATACATCTTTAATATACACACACCTAAAAATAATAATTAACCACTAAATTAAACAGCATCATCAATAAAATAAACAAAGTGGCTTCTTAAGGACTGGAATAAAAACACATTTTATAATTTTATCTACAGGATTATATTTCTGTATTATTTCAGAAAGAAATAACAGAAAAAGAAAAGAACAGAATAAAAAGAAAAAAATATATAGAAGCATAAATTAAAGTATGAAAGCAAAACATTTGAAATGAGGGAAAAAGGAAAAGTAATGAATAAAGAAAGAATTAAAGTGTGTATGTACAAATAATTTAAGTGAAAAAGAAAGAGAAAGAATGCAAACATAACAACAGAAAAACATCAACAAAAACAAAGCATGAAAAGGGAAGAAAATAAAATAAAACAAGATGGAAAAACAGAAAAGGAATCAAATAAGAAAAATAAAGGGGAACATAGACTAGAATGAAAGAAAAAACAACAAATTAAAAACAAAATGCAAACCATATAAAAGAAAATATTCAGAAATAAAAACAAAGGAATCACAAGAGAGAAAAACAAATAAACAGTAAATTTGAAAGGAAAAAAGGAAGTGAAGACAAAAAAAATGGAATTAATGGAAAGAAGAACAAAGGGAAATAAAGAAAAAAATATAACAAATGTAAAAGAAGTATATAATTTAATTTTTTTTATTCATTTATCTATAGAGAATTCTAGATCTACAAACACTGACCTGTAAAAATCAGATTTACAAGCAAAATCCTACATCGAATTCGACATCGAATAAATACTATAATAATATATATATAAATACTTATAATAACTTAAATAATGATGGCGATCCTGATCCCCCTTACAACAAAATGATGGAGACTATATTATATTATATTATATTATATTATATTATATTATATTATATTATATTATATTATATTATAATGTTATTTATATATTATAAATAATAAAATAAATTTATATAAATTATAAAAAGTGTGATGCTTTAAATCTCTTAAAGTGGTTTGGTGTAAGGGCTTCATCATAAAGTATCCGACTGAAATGTTTCATTAAAAGGGAAAATGGAGAATTATTTTATTTAAATATTTTTTGATAATTGATTTGATTATGATTTTAATTATATATTTTATTGAGACACTGTAAAGTCCCGGTCCATTTTTCAGGTCAGCTAGGGACGAAGCCGTGAAAAATCTAGATAAGTGACTTTTGTAAATGTTCTCTTCTTAATCATGTTATGGTGCTGTGTAAGTGCCGTGCAGGTGCACAGGTCCAGCTGGGACCTAATTCAGATCCTCACAATGCTTATACCAACAATATCTCTGTCAGGAACAGGCTGATTTTTACAACGTTACCATTGTCCAGAGCGACTTACAACTGAGTCCAAATCCATGGTATTGCTCAAGGTACCTGCAGTGGCAGCTTTGCCGAGGTGGGATTTGAACCCAGGACCGTCTGGTCCAAAGTCTAAAACATTTTATAAAAGTTAAGTATGTTTCAAAGTTAACCTAAGGGCATTCTTAAGGGAAATCATCTTAAACCCTTAAATATTCCTCTTATGCACGGAGTGTCCCTTATGTAATCCCTTTAAAAGCCTTATTTTTTTACAGAAAGGTTTTTAACTTTTGTTCATCAGACAAACTATAGAAGGGAGAACTTTAAAGAAAACAATCTTTTGAATGTGGGTGGAAACCAGAGTACCCATAGTCCATGGTCAGGATCAAACAGAGAACGAATCATTTGTGCTATTAGTGTCTATTACAGGACCGAACCAGCTGTCGTGTCCAATCAAAGACCGGTCCTTTCTTGTCATCCACCTTTTTAGAAGGGAAACAGATATGCTAAAACTCACAAAGACTGGAATGAAGATCAGTGGAGAACAGGCTTATGTAGTGACAAATACAAATTAGAAAGTTTTGTGTCCAGTTGTCGACGATATGTTATAATCTGTCATTATAGCATTGCCAGAACAACAAATCTTACAGTGGTTACTTTTTTACAGTACCCTACCATAGTTACTACAGGAGTTTCTTAGGGCTTAGTTCTCGGTCCAGTCCTGTTCTCTCTGTGGTATGCAATCACTGTAATATGCGTGTAAGAAGTCGAAACCAAACACAAGAGTGCAGAAACTTACTGATGTTTGTTCTGATGGGCAAAA
This sequence comes from Parotocinclus haroldoi, assembly GCA_034779995.1. Classification (NCBI taxonomy): domain Eukaryota; kingdom Metazoa; phylum Chordata; class Actinopteri; order Siluriformes; family Loricariidae; genus Parotocinclus; species Parotocinclus haroldoi. The sequence continues at coordinate 10,562 of JAUZST010047741.1, read as the reverse complement.
TCATTGTCAAACAGTCCAGGGTCATACACAAACAGGCGATCGGAGAAGGCAGACAAATCCAAAGGAGCGAGACGGAATCGAGAACTGTGAAGCAGAAATGACAGTCGGTACACGGTAGGTAAAGCGATAATGCAAACAACAAAGAAGCGCTTAGAAACGAGGTATGAGGCCACAAGACTTAGCAAGGGTGCTTTAACTAATGAGGCAAAGGTGTGTGAAATCATAAGGAAAGAGAAGGTGAAAGAGAGCATGCGATTGGCCGGGTGTGATCGCCTGAGCAATCCATATGCGTGACAATCACTGGGCTTAGATGCGTTGGGTTACATGGGTAACACGAGGCTTGTTTTTTGTACAGTAAAGTTTTAAGCGGTAATTGTGAATGTATTATAGAACTTAATAAAAGTTTGATAAAGTAACCCATTACCCATGTGGAACGTTTTACTCTGTTTTAAGTGAAAATCCATCCGTCCTAGAAGCCTAGTGGCCTGTTTATTGTGGTTTAAAAAACGTGATCCTGCAGTTTTATTGTACAAGAGAAAGTGTCCGACTCTGACTCTCTTCCTGCTCGTGGCTGCTGTTGTTCTATTGTTTTTGTCTCTTTCGGGTGCTGTCTTGATTGTTTGGTTCTGCTGTTTAATCCATAACCGAATGCCGAGTTCTTATCCAGCGCACACAGACGCTCCTTATAAAACAAAGCTCAGCAGAAATTACATTACTGCTTTTCACTTTTATATGTGATGAGAGGGTGAAGGCGCAGAGAACAAGGCTTTTGTCGGGCGAGCATGAAAGTTCAGACATAAATTGGGATTGGAGCGGGTCTTGTGGATTTGAAATACCCCAGAGGCATTTGTGTTTCTGTTCAAGGCAGACAATTACACGCATGAGTTGTCGTTGATACAGCACGAACAAACACAAACTCGAGCAAACGGCGTGGAACAGGAATAACCAGTGTTTCCTTCTTTTTCTTTAAAAGTCTCAGCGGAACTCCTACATGGTGTTTTAACCAGTGCTCTACAAACTGAGCCAGTGAGACCAAGATAGTGTAAAAAAAAACAAAGTCTGGCCTATGATGGGTGTAGTTGCACTGGTAACCATTAATTACACTCACTGACAAAAAATCTCAGCAAGAATTAGTTGTTGGATTTGTATGAATGTAATAATGAGATCTGTAAGTGATTACTGAGAAGTTTAAAAGGAGGCTGTAGTTTCCCTGTTAGGCCGCCTCTAGCCTGGATACAACATCAGATACGATTAATCATGGACACATTTACCCACGGATTGCTGGTTTTCAGGTTGCTGAATATGGTGTCCCAGCTGGTCTCATAAATGCCCAACTGGTGACCAGGCACCAAGAAACTGTTTTGTTTTCCAATCTGGTCGAGACATTCCTCTTAATTCCTTGCTGTGTTTTGGTAGGCATTATCCTGCTGAAATGAGGGGAAAAACAGGATGCCCTGTACATATTACTGAGCTGTTAGTATCCCTCGTATCACTACTAGTGGTGACCGTGTCATATGCGTTGGCTCCCCAGATCATCACACCACCAATTGGTGCAGTGTGTCACTCCACAGAAAAGGCAGGATTGGAGTGTGTCATCACGAGACCTAGACGAGATGTATTTTATTACTAATTAAAATTTTATTATTAATTTGTTATTGATTTAATTTATTTACATAATTTTGCTATAATTTAATATACTTTTAGTATTTATTTAATTAACATCTAGGCCCCCCATGGAGGATCGGTCGCCTGTTGAGTCCTCCCGAGGTTTCTTCCTACCACTTTCAGGGAGTTTTTCCTTTCCACTGTCGCCCTAGGCCTGCTCAACTTAGGATTGGCCTTTTAAGATAATGTAATAATGTAAAGCTGCATTGAGACGATGTACCATTGTAAAAAGCGCTATTGAATTGAATTTAATTGAATTAAATGATCTATCACCAAGAGACAGTCTACTCAAAAGTAGCCTCTGACAGCCTTTTACGCCCTCTGGTGATAAGACCCAGTATCTATTCAGAGCACACCAGTAATCCTTTACATTTAGTGGAGCTTCTGTTATTTTATTTTTAGTATAATAAAGCCTTTCCTTCACAAAATGCGTCTGGCAGCTCTGTTGACACACAAATGCTTTAAACGTGATCCCCAAATTGCTTTCAGTGCAGGGCTTTCGTGTTCCACCGGTCCCTGCTAAGTGCAGACCTCAGTCTGAGGGGAGTAGCTGCTGTTAGGAGTCGTGTTATTGACGCAGCTCTGATGGACCATGTCCATTCTGTGTGACTCTGAAAAGATCGAATTGTTCCAGGCTAAAACCATTTAATGGCAAAATTGATACGCTGGAGGCTTTGGTGTGATGATAATGCACTGAAGTGGTGTGCTTAATCATGGCTCTCTTTTTGATCCAGATATCCAGATGATATGGCATTTTTGTTCAGGATGTTTTTTTGGTTTCCTCAAATGAACTGCTAACTTCAGGTCTTTCCAAAACATTTCTATCAGATGAAGGTCTTGACTTTGGCTCGGCTTTTCCAAAACATGAGCTTTATTATTCTTTAACTGTTTTTTGGTAGAACTATTTGTGTGCTTTAGGGTTGTTCTCTTGCTGAATGTCGTTGTCATGCTCTCCTCAGATGCAGTATATAGACAGATGTTCTGATATTTTTCTTCTGTAATTTTGCTGCTATAATTCAGAATCTTTTTTTCAGACTTTCATACATTTTCAAGATATTTATTTTTTTGTGGTCAACTACATTTCATTTGTTGATCATCATCCATTTCTGGGGAGAAATTTAGGGTTAGTAATGAGATAAAAAATCTACTAAATAATGATGCGATAATCATAATTTGGTACAAAAGCAACATCCAGGAAATACTGAGTGTTTGAGGAGTAAAGATGATCAGAGGAACTCCAGTTTATTTTCAAATGTTTATAAACAATGATTGGAAGGGATTTTGATATTTCTGTATCTATAGAGCATAATATCATTAAACGATTTAGAATCTGGAGGGATTTCAAACCTTTATCAAACCTTTATCAAACTCTACAATACAGAGTTACATTCACCAATACCACTTAAAACTTTACTGTACAAAAAAAGCCTCATGTTAACCATGTTCAGAAGCTCCGCCCACTTCTCTGGGCTCTGAGGAATCTAGCATGGACCGTCACCATAGAAACAGGGGTTGTGGTTGTACCATGTACAGATCTTTTTTGGACCAAAGATGAAAAGGGAGCATCCAGACTGTTATGAGGAACAAGTCCAAAAGCCAGGCTCTATCATGGTATGGGGTCCAGACCCTTGGTAAAAGTCTTGTACACTTGTGTGATGCAGCATTAATGCAGAAAAGTACACTTATAACAAGTTAGGACTGAAATGTCTAAATCCCTTCCAGCCTTTCTTTGAGAAACATTGTTTATAAACATTTCACGGTATTTGTCTTCCTTATTCCATTCTATTGTAGACACATACCAGACATGGGCCAGTTTCAGCTCAACGATTACGCCCCCTAACCTGCTGGTGTGGAACCTTAAGGCGGTCCCGTTTGTTTTTAACATATTTGTAAGTGCTTATAACAGCATGGCGGTAACCTGACACGGCTCACTGTTGATCTGACTGTTGTAGGGCAAAGACTCGAGGGTGGTTGCCATGATGCTGAAGGAGCTCCCACGTAAGGCCTCCTCAGATGGAAACCCCCTCCTCACCATCACAACCAAGGTGGGCTGAACACACACACCAACCGAAATTAACTACGCTTAGAATTATGCAGCCCCTTACCTGGTGTGTGGTAGGACTTTCAGGACTGATATTTGAAAATATTTTGGATCGTACGTTCTGCTTTTAGGCAATTTACTCAAACATGCTTGTAAACGGAAATTTCTCAAAAATGACAAACGTTTGTGAACCCTTGAATTTCCTTGAACCCTTCCTTGTGAACCCTTTAATTACCCCATTCCTTGTCCTGTTTTTGGGGTTTTATCACATGAGCTGCTCTCTCCAGGTCCTTACACAACGTTCATTCTGGATTAAGGCCTGGACTTGGAGCAAGATTTGCTGCTATAATTCAGAATTCATTTTCCTTCAAATGCCCAGATGCAGCAAAACAGGCCCAAAGCATGATCCTACCACCACCATGTTTCACAGTTAGGATAGGGTTCTTATGCTGGAATGCAGTGTTTTCATTTCTCCAGACATAATACTTCTCATTTGAACTAAAACGCTCTATTATATCTCATCTGCTAAATAAAGAATTTTATCTATATTGCTCATGTGATTTTTATCAAACTGCAGACAGCCAGATATGATTCGGATAGATCCCATTGATTGAAACTCCTGACTTGAACCACTGGCTACATATACTGGATAAGAGTCAGGTGGAGGTCAAGTCATATTTAATTATCTACTGCATTTTTAACAGAGCATTGTCTCAAAGCAGCTTTATAAATATCTAGATCCATAGAGTTAACTGAGCTAACTTGGGGCAAAAATGGAAAATCCCTAAATGTTATAAACAAGGGGACGACCAATATACAAAAAGGGATAATTTACCTACTTAATAAACTTATTGCAATAGCTATATTCATGCTTTAATGCTTTAATTTCTAATCCTACTCAGCAACTTCATACACTGACCTTTAATACAGGGTTCAGGTTTCTGAAAGGCAGAGCTGCCATGAGTTCTAAAGCATTAGAATTCAAGCAGGTGATTCTAATCATGATTTGGTAAAAAAGACAAGACAAAACAAGACAAGACAACTTTCTTTATATAGCACATTTCCAAAGACAGCGAGTGTCAACCAAAGTGCTGCACAATAGAATAACCAAATTAAAAGGCCCTATATAGAATTAATTTAAATAACACACATATACATATATACATATACATACATACACACATTCATATACATACAGAGGAAAACGTAATCCTGATTGGTTGGGGGGATGATCCCCGTTTCCATGGTAATAGTCCATCCTAAGATGCCTCAGAGCCCAGAGAAGTGGGCGGAGCTTTTGGACATGGTTTACATGAGGCTTCTTTTTTGTACAGTAAAGTTGTAAGTGGTATTTATGAAGGTAACTCTGTATTGTAGAGCTTGATAAAGGTTTGATAAAGTAATCCCTTATCCATGTGCTTCTATTAGCTACTGATGAATGACAGTTCTTGATGCACTGCTGTCTGCGGGAGTGGAGATAGATCACCCCTCATCAGTTTAGACTTTTTAGGACTGAAATTCCTGGTGATAAACTGAAGTTCCTCTGATTGTCTTTGCTCCATAAAAACTGCTATTCTGGATGCTGCTTTTGTACCAAACTTTTTTGGAATGTGTTGCAACCCTGAAATGCAGGAATGGATGTCTGGTAACAACTGGTATGAAGTTATTGTTTGTGTGTTTTTGTGTGTGTAACATGCAGGCAGTCAGATAGGCAGTAGTAGGCAGTTCATGTAGGGCTCTGTGTTTAAATCCCAAGGTGACTAGGAGCCAGACTGCATTCTACCCTCTTGGGATTTGCTAAAATGTCTTGCCTTTCTCAGTAGATGACAGCAAGGTCTAGAGTGAAGAACACGTGCTGTTTGAATGCAGCAAACCCATAGTAGTTTGTTCACAAGACATCGTTAATAACTCAAATCCTGATAATGTGACTTACAGACTTATGACTTACATGCCATGGTTCCTTTTGTCGATGCAGGTGGTAAATTACTTGCTGAGCAGTCAGTGCCAAAGCGTCTGAAGGTCAGTGTTGTACTGTATTTTTATGGTTTTGGATTGTTCACATAAATTTTGTGGGAAGATATTTGAAAGTGAAATGCCTGCTGTGAATCAATCCACATACAGAGCCGGACTAGTGATGGAGATTTACAGCAGCATGTTTAATAACTTCCAATAAATGTTCTAGACCCTTGAAAATGAGATCTGGGTTCCTTCAATTTCTCTTGATCATCATCATTTCTACACCCTGACTGGATCCACCTGTGGTAAATTCTGTTGATTGGGCATGCATCATGCCGTGGGTTTTTTCAGCAGCTGGGACAGGGAGCATGGTCAGGGTTGAGGGAAAGCTGAATTGGGCAAAGTACTTAGCTTGAGGAAATCCCCAAAATCTAGCTAGGCAAATCTTGTGGCAAAGGAGCTTTAACTAAGTACTGAGTACTGCGTCCGAATACTTATGGCAATGTGATATTTAACTTTTAGATTTTCAATAAATGTGCAAACGTTTCTAAAATCCAGTTGTGAGCAAAACATGAAACACAGAGATCTGCTTGGCTCTCGTGACCCCACAGCCGCCGGCATCTCTTTGCCGTTAAATAAATCATTACATGTTGAGTCCATTCGTGTGAAGTGTGTAGTGTAAAATGAGATCCAGTTTAGTCAATAAGAATTAGTGATGACAAGAGATAACAGTGTGCCAGCGATAAAATCAGATCAGCCTAAAAATAACAGCTCATTTATCCGATGTTTAACTGGACCTGGCTAACGTTAATAGCAGTATTGATTTTGAGAGATGGCAGACGGAAACTCATTCGAACCTGCTGCGCCATGAACATACTCTTTGCATTTGTATTAATAATCAGAATGATGGAACATAAACGATGCTTTATTAATGGACTCTTTAAAAAAAATTTGGAAGATTTTGATGATATAGAAGATGCATAATATTGAATTTGCCGTTTTGCACATGCTGTGTTTAATTCCAGGGTTGCCAGATCCAGCTAGATAAACAAGCAACAAGGTCTATGGAAACAGGGCCAAAAAGCAAAACAACAAAAAAAGTTGTTTGAATTAAACGGTAAAATAAGCTTATGGAGAATATTGTGTACCGTTTAATCGACATGGGGTCGTGGGCCAGCTGGTGCCGGCTTAATTCACTAAAACAGTGACCTAGGAGGACCTGCTGACAAACTAAGGAAAAATGCTGGAATGCTGAACTTGCAATCCAAAAGGAAAAGTCCACTAGATACGAGCCACTTCCGTTTCAAGAGTGGGTTCTCATGTCCAACAGTTTGGCAGTCCAGAGCTCATGGCTGCTTTTTTTGGCTAGTACCAGACATTCTGCAGAAATTCTGTCACAATTTAACATTTTGCACTTGTATAAATAGTTTTTAATGTGTTGTGCATGCTCGTTCGCATTCCCCCATCCACCCATTCCTTTAATTTTGCATCACAGTTTCATCATTTCAGCAGTAGAGATTATTTATGATGAGTAGGAACTGAAGTCTGGCATGCTTAAATAGCCTGTAGTGCAGCTGGCGCTCATTTGAATTGACGGTAGCGTAGTTTTCAGGGTAAGACGTGCCGACTCAGACTGTAGATGTTACAGAATGAGAGGCATTGAAGTGTCTTTTGTGACTGAACAAGCGACTCATTCATAAGAACCAAATTGTTTGCGTTTGAATTGCGGCATGACTGGCCTTGTGGTTTTGTCGTGTGTTTTACAGCTGGGTAGTGAGCACCAAGAGAGCCGGCCGTTGCTGAGCCCCTCCATCGACGACTTCCAGACCGAGATCAAGACGGACGGCGCCTCGCGGGTGATCACCTCTAACACAGCAGGTTCCTCCTCTCAGCTCTCCACTCGCATCTGTTCCTCCTCTCTGTACTTACGTGTCTAATCATTTAGCTCATTATTCACTTTGCCCTCCCACCCGCACATACTTACCACTCACTTTATTTAGATTAGAAACAATGTGATAGGGTTTTAGCAGCACAAGGGCGTCATTTGCCTGTGTAGTTTAGCTAGCGACGTTTTGATTTTGCAGTCATCTCTACAGCGCTGGACCTGGTAGACCTGAGCGAGCCATGCGAGAGGAGATGGAGCTGGGAGAGGCGCAGCCCTCGTTCCTCCGCCAAGAACAGCCTCCGCAAGAAGAAGACAGATGAGACCGAGCTGATCCAGGTGGAGACCGAGCCGCTCTCGCCTGGGCACCTCAACCCGGAGAGAGCCTCATTAGACTCAGGTTAGACTGGGGAATTTCTTATTATGCCTTGTACTAATGTTGAATCCAGAAGTGAAATACAGTCTCTGCCTTTCTTCAATAATGTATCTTATTCAGCGCCTTTTTTCTGACGGGACGAACATGGAAGGTGCAAGTAGAGGCAAACTGATAACAGGATGGGAGTTTAGATACTGATTTCTGATTTTCTAAAGAAAACAAGCTGCACACTCTTCAATACAAAATTGCTTGTGCACTATACATTACATGTATGAATTTATTTAGCATTTTGTAAGCATTTCAAAATGAGCTCGAGGTTGAATCGAGTCTTTTAACCTTCACTCCTTCTACTCTTGGTTGTATTTCACTTGTTTATTTCCTGTCTTTGTTAACAAACTTGCTAAAGAAACTACATAGCTGAAATACTATTAGTATTTGTTGGAATAGTAAGCACAAAGTTGCTCACGATAATCAGCTCTGGCAACATTGTCTGTCATTTCTGGCAAAAAGGTTAGTTATGACAGCCAACCGAAAGGAAAACAGAAACTGAATCCTCTTTGCTTTCATCCCTGAGTCAATCAAAAGAGTAAGTGTTTTGCTTTTACTTTTTCACTTTCAATCCATGACTCACTAAAGTCCATATTTTCAGCACTTTCTCATAAAATAAGCTTTGATTTTGGATTTTGTAGGTCAATATAAGTATTAATGTGTAAGAGTCAACTCATCATTTTGTGCTTGTTCATTTTTTTTGCTAATTTAATCAGGGACCAGGTCTGAGCTAAGCACAGCAACCAATGATTTGTCAGGTTTATACAATGCCTAATCCCGTCCTGCCTTTTCCGTCAACCACTTTACTGAATTTAGACTTCAGGCTGCTGTGTTAAGCCATTTTTAGGTAGATGAACCTTAAGCTAACAGCTTCATCCTCCTCCCCTTATTGAATATGCGCCGTTAAGCTAAGCCCCGTGACTAATAGCTGTGCTGCGCTCTCCTGATTTCTGAGTCGCCGTGTCTCCTCACGTCCTCTCTAGTGAGCAGCTCGCCTCGAGACAGATGGGACGATGTGGGCCTTCACCCGGACAGTGCCTGGGACAGAGGGAGGAAGTGGAGATACGAGAAGAGGTGTACCTCTCATCACTCCTCCAGCGAGCTGCTCTGGTATAGTTTACGTCATTAAAATATGTTCCTTCATAGCAACTGAGCATTGTTTAAATTTGAGTATCACTGCTAACCATGTGCACCCCTTTTTATGCCTGCAACATGATGCAGATAGTTTTTTTGTGTTTTCAGGTCGGCAGACTTTAAAAGCAGCCCAGCTACCAAACACACGTTGGAACTGAGCATGAGCATGGAGTCCGATCCCGGGCCTACGCCACAGGTTCATCTGCAGGCCTTTCAGTACATTAAAGCACCCAGTTCTGACCCATATTGGGTTCCACAACAGCATTTGCACACTTTTGGTACAGAGAGTGGAACTAGGGTGGCACCATTCAAATTTCTTCCCTCTTATATTTTCCACCATTAGCTTTTATTGAAATGTAGCAGTGTTCAGGAACCACAGCGCCACCAAGTGTCAGACCACGTTTTCTCCCCTTAATACCTCACCCAGCTCAGGTGACTGCAGTGGTGGCCATAATAACTTTTGGGGTAAAAGTCTGTGGACTGCCCAGATAAACCAAATAAGGCTTTACACTTGTGTTTTACTTTGGCATATTTTTGCTGTTTAGCGTGCTAAGAGTTACAGATCCCTTAAGAATATATGAGTTCAGAACTTCGGACTGCCTTCAAACTTTATATCGCCTATTCATCAAAAGCACTCTGAGGACAAAAAGATACAGTTACACTTACAGGTCGAGACTGCTGTCTGATGTCTAACCTTGCTTATCTATGTATGTGTGTGTGTGTTTAAACCATCTGTGCACACAGCGATCGAGGCTGAGGCTGGGCAGCTCTCTGCTCGGCAGGCAACGCTCTCTAGAGGAGGAGTTTGTGCGAGCCAAGGCAGCAGTGGAGGTGAGTCGAAGTTCATACTCACACTGGAGTCTTCACACTGGTGCACTGTGCCCGCTTTTCATTTTCTCTGCGTCGCTGATAAATAAATCATGCCATGTCTGCAAGTCACTGCTCTTACTTCTAACCAATGAACCTCCCAACCCCCCATATATGATTCTCACATCCTCATTCCCCTCACGAACCAAGCGCAGCGCAAATACTAATTATAAAGCAAAAGGCTTTAATTAATGCTCTACAAAAACAAAAATGAATGCATCAGGAGCAGGGGACCTAGTGGTGGCCTAAGGCTTCAAAATCAACATAATATTAAAAATCTGTACATTTATTGTCACTGTAATGCACTGCACTTGTAAAAAACATCTAACGTTTGAGGACTGGAACCATTACTGGAACATCTTATTGTGAGGACTAGAACTGGTACCAGAACATTTTAGTGTGAGGACTAGAACTGGTATTAGAATATATTTGTGTGAGTACTGGAACTGGTACCAAAACAACTTAGTGTGTGGACTGGAACTGGTACCTGAACATCTTAGTGTGTGGACTGGAACTGGTACCTGAACATCTTAGTGTGTGGACTGGAACTGGTACTTGAACATCTTAGTGTGTGGACTGGAACTGGTACCATA
>JAUZST010047730.1:0-25426 GCA_034779995.1 Parotocinclus haroldoi | reverse complement strand
AGATTTAACCAATGAGAGTAAACCGTGTCGTGTGCCGCCATTTTGCGAGTATATAAGATGTTCTCCCAGGTTTCCAGAGAGACTCGGTAAAGCTGAGAGTGAGATGGACGGGTAAGTGCTGAGAAAAGATGTTTAATAACATTAAGTAGCGCTTAAAACTAGTTTGTCTGTTAGTAGCGTACACAATGTCGTACCAGTTTCTTGCATTTAGGCAAGAAAACCGAAGCAGAAAATTTCCTTTGAAACAGTTCGTGATGAAACCTAGCCAGCAATATGTCCGGCTTGAATGTGTTCTTAGCCTACCCGTTTTTGACAAGTCCCGCCTTTGCGTCGTGATTGGATCAAATGCAGGATTGACAAGCAACTAGCAAATTGCAGTTTTCGAATGGCCGTCGGCGGGATTCCACTAACCAATACGAGTGCCGGAGTCAGGTTTTTGTCGCAATATGGGTGGGGATGGATAACACGGAAGCGACACGAATCATAAGTTTGTACCGTCAACCTGTTGATTCGGATTATTAACACCGATATAGCACGATTCACGAAAAAAATTAAGTTCCAGACCCAAACACTTTTTAAAATGTCTATGAATCAGTTTAACTGTGTTTCAGGCTTGGTTAACTTTTTCAGCTAGCTAAAGCCAGTTAATAACGCTATGCTAACACGTGATTACTATTTATTGATTGTTATTGTTTTAGTTCATTATTTGAGACTGTTTTTTTATAGTTATTAATACACACTATATAATATTTGCCTAACATCGTAATATCTGTACGTACTTCATGTCAATTGTCCAGGTATGATCTTCTAGTCTGTGCTTTATGATGACCGTGTGAACGGCAGAAATCCTATTATCCCGATACTTTTCCTTCTGACTTCCACTTTCATGTGTACTGCTGAAATCTCTTTGACAAAAAAACTTGAGACCTTTGCATGTTTTGTGCCTCTTTATTCGGTCTGGGTAAAGAAAATCAGTACCCAGTAGACACTAACAGCATCTTGGTGCTGCTGGATTTGTAATCCTAATTTGTATTTGGTGATTAAGTGTAAATGCACGTGGTGCAGAGCTTCTCGGGATGGAATACAGGAGCAGCATGAAAAGTCCAAGTCGAAATGGGATGTCACGTGGTTGTTAAACATTCACTAAAGTGTAAGTGGACGAGGATTTCTGAATGTGCCCACAATAACTTGAGCTGCAGGGCATGTGCTACGGGTGTGTTTATCTTGTGGGATTATTGCTGCTCCTCATGCAGAAATTAAGTGGAATGTTGAACAGTAAATCGTGAGCTGTATCTGGGCACTATGGGAATTGAATGGAAATTAATTAATGATTGAGTTGCAGCTGTAGTTTTGTTCTCTTAACCGAAGTGGTTCAGTTCAGAAGTGTGATCTGGACATATAAAACCTCCATCTCGTGATATTCGGACGCATTTACGTAATGATGTAATGGATTTACAAAGTACGGAGTACTTCTGTTACACGACTCCTAGGCAGAGCAACAGGTATGGCAGAAGGTGGGCTGTGTGGAGGTGGAGTTTGTCCCAAAAGGAGGAGCGACCTCGGTAGTGTGGGGGCGGTCTTGGTACAAAATATCAGATTTACAACAAACTACAGTGTTGTAAGCTACGCAAAAGGTCTGTAAAAACAAATCTAATGTTTCACCACCTCAAGCAGAATCATAGCTGAGTACGAGGCAAGTCAAAAATGCAGCGAGGTCGGGTTCTTTAAAGTATAAAATATATTTTGTTGCAATTGCGTGTTGTTGAAATGTATCACCAAATGCGTAGTTATCGCAAAAGTATCTTAAAATGTCGTCGTGTTATTTTAGGGCCGTATCACCCACCCCTAGTGCACACTAGTTTAAAAAAAACATGAGCTGGATGACAGATTTGTGTAGTTTGGAGTAAAGCTTCACTAAAAGATGAACAATAACGAAGGTATATTCCTAAAGCAGAAATCTAGAAAACTTGGAGGAATAACTTGTGCTTTTAGTCCTTTAAACACAAACAATGATGAATCTAAATTATTACTGGATGCTTAAAGAACTCTTGAAACCTCCTTATGCTGACTTGATGTTCCTGAAGTTTGTTACCCTGCTACGTATCGTTATCAATGGTAGACAAAGGACACAAACCATGTACTGGAGTTGGATACCCAAGGTAAAATTATTCCTTCCTTTAGAGCTCCACTTGAGTAAAAGTATTTGCCTTCACAGGTACTCGAGTATCAAGTATAATAGTATCATGATTTATGGTTCTCATTTCTTATTATCCTTAAATGGAAACAGTTCAGCAAAGTACAGATACACAAACCTCAGGCGATCGTCACCTTGTTGATCCATAGTGTTTAAGACAAAATATAAATGCGGTTTTCTCCATCTTGTTGCAGCGTGTAATAATTTCTGTTTATCAGGCTGTATTTTTAACAAGGTCCCTGTTTTATTGCGGAAACTGGCAAGACAAATGTTAATAACGAATTTCTTCAAATTAAGCTCTCCGTCATCAGTAGTACGAGAGAGAGCTCTCGAATGAAAGAATAAGAATCTGGTGACACTCCAGATGTGAATCGGTCACAGGTTCGAGACTCGTCCATTGGATCAAGGAGTAAAATCTGCCTGTGGAACTTTTGTTTTTGTGTGAATAATTCGGACATCAGTGAATGAATTTGAACTCTTGTGTAATGACTGTACAGGGATCTATGGGAAGCTTTTCTAACAAGGGGCACTGGTGCTCCTGATTTAAAACGAACAAATCAACAATCTTATTATTCTTAATGTTTTTTTTTTTTTTCCTTTAATCCTGTATATCAGACATGAATAAACGTTTCTCAGCCTTGCATGATGCTTGAAAAATATTTGTCTAGGCAGGCTCTTTGGGCGTCATAAGTAGCGTTTTTGTTTAACAAACCACCATGGAAATTTAATGACATTTTTACAAAACGTAATGGCTCTCAAAAAATTGCAGACAAAAATGCATCAGTAGCGACAGCTTCTTAAAAACAGCCTTTCCAATGTTCTCGTACTCACTGAAGTAATTTTTTTTTTTAATCGAAATCCTGCTGCTCTTCGTCCAATTAACCAGGACTAATTACTCCCTTTTATAATGGAGCATGTAATTATTCAGGATTGTTTAATCACTGGTGTGTCTGATGCTCAGAAAAGCATATCGTCTATCGCAATACGATGAAATATGGTCGTATTGCCCACCCCGATTGAGAAAACGGAGTTTGAGAAGTTATTACTAAACGGGGACAAAATGTAGTTGTTTAAACACGGTTCGTTTACCAGCTAAATGTTAAACCACCGACCTGCTGGTTTCTTCCCACAGCTTAGTCGTACAGTAAGGTCACTCTAAATTGGAGGACTGTGGTAGCCTAGTGATTAAAGTACTGGACTATAGACCATAAAGGTCCAGGGTTCAAATCCCACCTCTGCCAAGATACCACTGTTGTCATTGACCAAGACCCTTAGGTCACTCTACAAGGGTAAATTGGGACAATTCTGTCCCTTCATGCATGGGGTTCTTATTCTGATGCACCCTAGCAGGGGTAACAGCCACGCTAAAAATATGAATGTGATTTGGAACGGGGTATTTCGTAATTAGGACCCGCGTGAGCCTTTAGTTCTGTTTTAGCCTCGTTTCCTTTTTGATTAACACACTTCATGTCTAAAGCCACAGCGTCGAGACCGTCGAATGTGTATCAGATCGAATTAGTTTAATACGGTTAACATTGACACTGATCTCATGCAGAGCAACATACAGGTGCGTCACGTGATCAGAGAAAACGGGTTATCTGGCAACCTTGGTGCTGTGACCTTGTATAGATGACCCGCGTCTGTTTTCTTTGCTCAGGGTTTGATGTTTGTTGTTTGTTCCCTTGGCAGACGTTTAGAGACTGATTTGTATCCTCTGGGATCCAGCTACGTCACTGAGCTAGAGTAAGTCTGACTTGTTTTGTTTTTTGTTTTTTTTTTAATCTTGAATTGTTTAATTTAAAAAAATTTTTTTTTAGTGATTTTGTAATGGCACTTAAACCTTTGATTTAGGATAATGATTGTAACCATGTCTTATGTGGTCTGATGTATTAAATGCTACTCTCTCCCCACCCCCACCCCCTTACAGCAGTGTCCATGATATTACAGTCGGCACAAAGGTAATGACTCAAGTTCTCTCCTTTACCCCTTGCTGTTTGATTAGAAATCTGTGTTTGTCAGCATATTCACAGTTCTTCTCTAGCTATGATTGTGCTTGTTAAAGGCCTTAAACTGAAACTGTCCTCACTCACGGAGAGGGTGAACCAAATGACAAACGGGTGTGATTAACTTCCTTTGAAGAGTCACTAAACACATCAACCGAGTTAGAACAATCTAATTCAAATGCTAGTAAGACGTCTGTCCATGAAGGACAGAGCTCCACTCTTAACTCCTGCCTCTGCTCGTGGACCTGGAGCATTGATTGTCCGCTTACAGCTCCAGCGTTGGGAGTTTAAGTTCCTGTTAGAAAATGATTGAATATCATTTTGAAGGTCTTCGCCATTAAAACGAAAGACGTTGATCGGATCGTCGTTGAGCGCTGCTTGCTTTCCTCTAAGTAAATCTTAGCCGCGTTAGTGTGTGTTAGTGTTAGTGTTAGTTACCCGAGAAGGGATCGAGTGGACATTGTTTGAGCTGCTTCTGGTTCCCTTCAAACGATGAAAAATGAATGCGTTCGAGCGCGACCGGCTCTCCCCGCCATTCCTCAGAGATGAGTCGTGTTTTTTGCACACCAGCATGTGCTGAAAAACAATGGACATTGTTTGAAACGTGTTCCTTCCTCTGAGCTTCTGGAGAAGGCTGCGTTTAAACCGTCACGTTTCTTACTAGAGGTGTCGTGTGAGATTGGCACGGTGGGGGGGCGGGGGGTGTACTTTTAAAATCTGATGTGGGTTTGTGTTCCGTAAGAAGCCTTTTAATTCTGTTATTTAAAGTAGAATTCTTCTGTTGCTAGTGAACGAGTTCATCAGTAGTGGTAGGGAAGTTTGATCAATGTCCGTTTGCTTTAATGGCCTTTATCTTAACTTAAGAAGTTATAAAGGGAAACACAAACCTGCGTCTTTGCAGCTATAAAGGATTTGAAGTCAACCACGCCCTACAGCGCCGTAGCAGGTTTTACTTAACTTAGTTAACATGTTTATGACCAATATGGCAACCTGTGTGCATTTTAGCTGCTTTTGCCGTCTTCAGTCTCGTCCAATAGATCGTACTCCAGTGTGGAAGCTTGGCTTCCTTTTTGCCTTTTGAGCAAACGTCTGTCACTGCATTTAACGATTTGGTGATCACCTGCTCGTGGCTCATGTTTGGACTTAAGACACTTGTAGCTCTGTTGATGTGTTTGGAGGCCGAGACGTTCCGCTGCTTATTTCTAACGAGTCCATAAACGTGTGTGCCTGTCCTATTGTAAATAACATTGAAAGCACAATGTGCGTACCATGGCCTAAAAAGGCGATAGGCACATTTGCATCAAACCGTTCTAAGAACTAATTTGGGAGGAACTACCCTCTGTGGAGCTCCCAGAGTGCATTCGAACCAGTAATAAAATCTCTGAGACGCAAGAGCGACTCTTCTAAGCAGCTTCTGTGACTCTGGTCATATTCGGTCAGTGTTTAAAATGTTTGAACGATGGGAAATGGAGTAAGAAGTGCAGCTAATAATGCTGTCGTTCTGCTGCGAACAGAGCTCGCATTGTGCTTACGCTGAGTAACGAGTTTGAGTTTATCAGCTCGTGTGAACAGACACAGACGTTCTCCATATTGAGGAGCTGTATGGGAGCACAAAGATGAACGAGTTGCTGTGTGGGCTGAACACATGGCCTACGCTGTAATCTCACCGTGCTGCCAGCTTATAACGTTACCATGCAGTCTGTTGAAAACAGAGGGATACACCTGTGTACCCTGCTCGTCTTAAAAAAAAAAAGGGAGGAAAAACTAGGCCATAGTTGGACAGATTTAAGTTTCATAATGGCACCCTTGGTAATGGTAATAAAGTTATATAATTTATTCACTTTCCTGTTCTGTCCAGCACAAATGTGTTCAGTTTTAAGAGCCGCAGAGGAACTGTGGATTTCAGCTGAGTGAAATCACGACGTCTTGGAACATGTTAGACATCCAGTGTGCAATACGCATGTGTGATGGGGATAATTTTTTAAATAATATATAAATCTTTTAAGGTTGGCTAGTTGATGATGTAATATGCATTCAGAAAGTCTGCAAACCTTTAAGTTTTATATTCTGAGGCCTTGTGCTAAAATAAATAAAATCCCACCGTCATTCAGCACCATATACCTCGTAATGATTGAGTACAGAATATTAGAAATGTTATAAAATGTATTAAAAATGTACACTTCAAACACACAATTCAGATCCTTTTCTATGACATTTGAAATTTAGGATCCCCCTGGGTTCCTCCCGTTTTTCCCTTGACTTGCTACACCTTATTTGGATCCACCTGTGGTAAACTCTATGGATTGGACGTGCACCGGAAGACGCCCATTGCTGTCTGTGTAAGGTTTCTCAGCTAACGAGGCATATCCGAGCAGAAACCAAGCCATGAGGAGAAAAGAACTGCCTGTAGAGCTCAGACGGGACTGTTTGTAGTCACAGATCTGGAGAATGCTACAAAATCTGCTGTGCTGAAAGTTCCCAAGAGCACAGGGACCTTTCGTAATTTGTAAACGGAAGGAGTTTGGAACGACCGGGATTCTTCCTGGAGCCCTGCCGTACTGAATTCATCAGGGAGAAGGGCATTGGTAAGAGAGGTGACCAAGAACCCAGTGGTCACTCTGGCTAAGCTCCCAAATCCTGTGTGCAGATGAAACTTCCAGAAGTTCAACCATCACTGCAGTTCTCCACCAATCTGGGCTTTATGGCAGATTGGTCCAACAGAAACCTCTTTTATTAAAAGACATGAAATCCCACGTGATGGATTCTGACTGTGAGAAACCAGATTTTCTGGTCTGATGAACGTGTCCCCGTTATAAATCGGGTCCTGCCTCTTTTAATAACTAGACTTTTTTTATTAAACAGAACAAGTTGAAACTGAATAATGATGAATCCCTCTCGGCTCTGCCTTCCTCTCCGGTCCCGGCTCAGTGAAGCTTTAGATGTAGCTCGTTGCCGTCTCCCCTGGTAACCGTGACCATGTTCTGTTCATGGGCTTTGCTTTTAACCTTCCTACGGCAGTGCAAATAAAATCAGTGGCACGCAGTCATAAAATAAGAGTTACTGTTCTCAGCTGACCTGTTCGGTGCGCTTTGGGACGGAGCCATGAGAACGAAGCCGTTAGAAAATCTCCATTAACAAGCTGTGTAATTTTTAATGACTGCACCTAAACACTTGAAACAGTATTTTATGATGGTCGCTTGGCTAAGGTCTACCTTCATGTGGCAAGTGAATGGAAACCTGGTAGAAAACGAACAGCAGAAGCTCACTCAAGCTGATTTGTCATCCCGTTTTGCTTTCAGAGAGGATCCGACGAACTCTTTTCCTCCTGCGTCTCTAACGGTCCGTATATCATGAGCTCAGCAGGTACGTGCCGTTTTAAATATGAAGTTAAACGATTGCAGTAAGCTGGTGTGCATCAGGTGTATAACCTGCATAGAACTTTAGGAATGCTGGGCGTAGCTAATTAGAGTTGGTGTTAAGTAGACGGTCGTTTGAGGGAGCTCCGTCTCCATGGAGACTCGGCAGACTCTTCAGCCTGGACAGCCTTTTATGAGGGAGGAAAGTCTGCCGGGAATCGTCTTTTCCCTTCTACTGTAAGGGAAGAGGCGGCACCCTGGTCCATGCGGTGTACAACGTGCTAGGGTAAAGACGTGTACATTTTTTAAAAAATGTTTTTGTTGGGGTAACTCCTGTCAGGGTCAGCTTGTAGATACCACAGACCTTTTCGAATTCACTGCTCACAAAAGGTGGTGGATATTTTCGAAAAGATATGACATGGATCCTACAAGATCTGCTGGATAATCTGATCCTGTTCGTGCCCCATCACGGTCAGTGTGTTTTGGCACTCTTGGGTGACCATACACCCTACTGTGGGGGCACTCTGGTCCACTCCAGTCGCTTCATATTGATTTTAAAATCTGAGCGATACAAAAGGGTGTTACGAACCGATTATGGTCATGTGGTCTTGTTTTCAGTTTAAGAAGGCATTCTTTATTGTACTTGTATTAACTTATTATTATTCAAAATGAACTGCATTAAAGGCTCGACATGAATGTGCACCGCTTTACATTCACTTTTTTGTTCATGTAAATAAAAACGAATTCCTTTTATTGAATGTAAAATTAATAATTGAACAATTGAATTGACTTGTGAGAAGTCGGCTGCGATTTAAAAATAAAGACTTAAAATCCCATGTAAAATGTATTAAATAGCGGAGTCAAAATATCCCTTTATTTCTCAAAAATAACCATTTACATTTATTTATTTATTTTTTAAGTTTTGGTGAAAAGTAACACTATCTGAAGTCCCCTGTGTATATTTCTGGTATACATTTTTTTTTTTTAACCAAAAAAAAGTCCCCTGCTAAAAAAGAAATTTGTTGTTTGAAATGCATTATGGGACCATGACGTGTGATTCTGTTCAAAAAGCTTTTTATTTTTATTTTTTTTAAATTGTTTTTTATTTTTTATTTTTTTTAAATCCCAATGCTTCGTTACACCCCTATATAGCACTAAGGTGCATTCCAATCGTCAAGGACAGTCATGCATCCTTAACCAACAAGGTTGCCAGGTTTACTCATTCTAAAGCCTCTGACTTTGACTGTGGTGCCTCTTTCTTTTTGGGATCTGAGACCCTGGAATTTAAGGTAGCACTGAATTAAAGGCAGAGTCTTGTCGAATTTGCATTTTTTTTTTTTTTTTAATGTTTACGTGTCACTTCTGTGAGATTTCATCTCATCGTAGTACATTTGGCCGTCGTGATTATGCGGCAGTACGCTTCCCTGAGCATAAAAATCACGTACTAAATATGGGATAATATTTGAATATATAGCTCCCAAAACATGGGGGATATTCCAAAATGAAATCTCCCATATCCGTCGCATCTGAAGCGTTTTATCCGCGATCACGTGTATTGTAATTTTTTTTATTTTTTTGGGTTTTTTTTGCATATTACCCATTCCTCCTTGCAATATTTTAACCTGCGCTTTTCCTCTTTAGCGAATGGTAACGACAGCAAAAAGTTCAAAGGGGACATCAGGAGTCCAGGTGTCCCCTCTCGAGTCGTCCACGTCCGAAAGTTACCCAACGACATTAACGAAGCTGAAGTGATCTCGTTAGGCCTTCCCTTTGGCAAAGTCACCAACCTGCTGATGCTTAAGGGGAAGAACCAGGTGTGTCTGTTTAGTACGCTTTCGCTTGCTAATGCACTGCTCACACAAATTAGGTGACCTTTTTTTGGAGCCGTGTAGTAGCAGTACTAAAAGAGTTCTGTTTTATTATGATGCTGTTTTCCAAAAACACTTATAACTAATCTGTGGGGTGGGGTGAGGTGGGGTGTAGGGGAGGGTCTCGAGTCCTGAGACATTCTGGCCCCAGCAAGGAACGCAGGGGCAGTGGGACGGTTGAGAGACTGACTCGAACAACTTTTTGGAATTCTTTAGACCAGAGATGCACCGTCCGATTATTGTCTGTTTACCATCGTCAAGAAAGTCCTAGATCTTTTTGTCAAGATTGCTTGCATAACTTTTTTTTTTTTTTTTTGGCAGGCTTTCCTTGAGATGAGCACAGAGGAGTCGGCTCAGACGATGGTGAATTATTACTCCACAGTCACACCGGTCATCCGAAATCACCCTGTCTTTATGCAGTACTCTAACCACAAAGAGCTGAAGACCGACAACTCGCCCAATCAAGTGGTGAGCTCAAGTACAAGAGACGCACAAACATGTTGGCTTTCATCTGAAAGGACGTATTAAGGTTCATGATGAGGTCCTTCTAAGGTCCTTCTAACTGTAGATCTCTCCATCGTGTGCCCATTGAGGCAGACTGGACCCACACCTGTTCCAGTGCGTTGTAGGATTTCTTTAGCGCTGACGGGTACAGTACAAAGTTTAACTTTGGGTGTAACGTGCGATGTTTGTACAGCGGGCGCAGGCGGCACTGCAGGCTGTGAATGCAGTTCAGACGGGCAGCATTTCTCTTAGCAGTGTTGATGCGGCAGGAGCAGGAACCCAGAGTCCTGTACTCCGAGTGATCGTAGAGAACCTGTTCTACCCAGTCACCCTGGAAGTTCTGCATCAGGTATTCACTTGGAGCACAGCTCGACGCGTTCGTTACACATCCAGTTGCTTTGGGGTTTTTTGGTTTTTTTTTTTTCCCCCTCAGTAATTTACTTTACTTTTACTGTAGATCTTCTCCAAATTCGGGACAGTGCTGAAGATCATCACCTTCACCAAAAACAACCAGTTCCAGGCTCTCATTCAGTATGCAGACACCATGACTGCTCAGCATGCCAAACTGGTGAGTACGTGTCGAGTGCTTGCTGTTATATTCTCCCCTTGTATAGCTGTAGTTGGGAGATTAAGGTCTGTCCCAATACTTCTGCCCATACTATGTTTTTATAACCGTAATAAACGCCTGTTGCTGACTAGTTTAATTTGTATAGTTATTATAATGTAAACTTTCCCTTATTTGGACTGTGGTGGCCTAGCGGTTAAGGTGCTGGACTATGGACCAAAAGGTCCAGGGTTAACATCCCACCTCTGCCACAGTTGGGTCCCTGAGCAAGGCCCTCAAGTCGCTCTGGGTAAGGGCGCCTGCTAAATGACATAAACGCGCGTGACTGAACTCTGTTTTAAATGATTTGGTTCTCTAGTCTCTGGACGGACAGAACATCTACAACGCCTGCTGCACGCTGCGCATCAACTTCTCCAAACTCACCAGCCTGAACGTCAAGTACAACAACGATAAGAGCAGAGACTACACTCGTCCCGATCTGCCTACAGGAGATAGTCCAGTGTCCATCGAACCCCAGACCATTGCCACCACTGCATTCTGTAAGAACGGCACGGAGTCGCCCGCCGGACGTTTCCTTTTGTTTCCATTTTTATTCAAGGGCACTATTTTTAAACTAATTTTCTTCAGGTGAACAAGGAATGTGTTTTTTTTTTTTTTTTAAACTCATTTATTTAAGAGCTGAAGCTACAGTAAGAAGTGCCTGAATAAGCAGATGTTGCTGTAGCACACCAGTAGGGGGTGCTGGTGTAGTTCGTGTAGACGTTACAGAGTATGACCCATGTTAACTGCTTACATCTGACATTAGTGTGCAGGTAGCTGCATATTTTCTAATACACACACACACACCTCGTACAGGACCAGATGTCCTTATGATGATAGGATAACCTGGAATTTTTTTTTTTTTTCATTAGAAAAGCGAAAAGGGCTAAAAGATCACTTTAGGGTAGTAGATTTAGGGGAAGCCTGAACTATCTGCAGTTATCCTTTTTTCTTCATATCAATAAGTGCTTCTGAGAAGAGCAAGACAAATGGATATGAAAGCGTATATGTGTGTATTTGTTAAATCCTCTCTCGGCTTTCCCGTCTTTTCCCCTCGTCTGTGTTCAGCAGCTCCTGGGCTCATCTCTGCCTCTCCATTTGCAAGTGCTCATGGTTTCCCACCTGCATTCGCCATCCAGCAGACACAAGGTCAGTGGGGGTGTGTGTGTGTGTGTGTGTGTTTCCTTCTCATTTCTGCGATATCAGTCATGTTAAATTTCTTTCTGTTCATATGTGCGATTGTTTAATCGGATCGTGTTTGCATCGCCTTGTGTTTCTGATGCCTCTGCAGGTTTGTCTCTCTCGGGAGTTCCTGGAGCTCTGGCATCGCTGGGAGTTCCAGCAGCTGCTGCAGGTCGCCTCGCCCTGGCAGGACTTAACACTTCAACACACACTGTTCTGCTTGTCAGCAACCTGAATCCTGAGGTGTGTGGGTGTGTGTGTGTGTGTGTGCGCGCACTACAGACCGCAACTGTTGATCTAAATTGTTTAACATTCTTGGTCTTGTTTATTATTCTTAGTTTAATTATGCTTTTGACTGAAGCAGTACAGTAAGCAAAACGAGGAAATGATGTTGGGAACACAATTAATTTGGGACTGTTTTACACCAGTACGAAAACCTTTATTTAATACGGTAATCTGCCGAACACGCAATTATTTCTGAACGTGCCTAGAAAACCAGTTACACTGTTGAATGGACTGAAAGTAACAGGACTTGAGAAGTTACTCAGTATTTTGAGCTTGAGATCTGGAAGCATCCAGCAGCAGAGAGTTAGAACTAAAGGTCAACCAGGGTTTTTTTTAATTAATTTATTTATTTTTTTCCCTCCCCCAACTTAGCAAGCCAATATTAAATGAGGGACAAATTGCTGAATAAATAACTGCACTGTTTGCACGCTTGTCTTAAAAAAAAAAAAACGTTTAATTTATTAATATTAGTTGATTTCTTTTACTTTTAAATATCAGCCTTGTGAGCACAGGTTTGGTTAACATGATTAACAAAACTTAGTCAGCCATCTGTCTGTCTCTAATCTGAACCCCCAGGGCTGGCCTTGCTATGTGAAGGTTGGTCGTTGTCGTTATTATATAGTTCCACATTTATCTCATGATTCGGGTGGTTGTGTTTACAGCGCACTCCGATCTAGAAATCCGATTAAATAATCTGATCGAGAGCTGGATTGGCCTCTGTAATCGGTGTACCAGTAGCTAGCCAGGTCCTCCCTTTTTCATACGTTTCGCTTATTTAGGGAAAACTTTAAATGTGATTATTTAAAAATGCAGTTTATGCCGTGGCTGTCGGTGAGAATATCGGTCGGTTGCCTGGGCAGTAGAATCCCTTCGCTTTCCCATTATCTGATTATTCAAGTGCATGTATACTCCTTGATCAGATTACTGACAATCTGATTTTCTGCAGTTGTCTGACGATTAAGTGCATTAAATGCACTCGTTGTGACTGCGTGTACCATATGATTCTCGGGATATTCCCCAGATGTCCAGCCATGACCCACACCAGGATAAGCAGGCTCAAAAAGGGAACACATTCATTGACTTTTATGGGTTTTGTTCGTAAGGTAGCCTGGGTGAAGGAAAATCATTAATTAGTTTAAGTATTAAGATGTATTTAATGGTGCAAGTTTTAATCTGGTTAATTGTGTGTGTTGTTTTAAGTTATCTTTGCCTTTTTCTGTGTTTCATTGTTAATCTGTTTCTCCTCTCTTTTTCTCTTAGTGAAGGCATTTAATTTTAGCGACTTCTGCAACACTGCAACTGTACTGACCTGGTCTCTCTTGTTCCTCTCTCTCTCTCTCCATCTCTCTCCATCTCATGCATCCTGTTGTTTTTCCTCCCCCCATTGACGACGAACGACAAACCCACACTCGTTCTCTGCTGGATTTTCTCCTCCTTTGTTCCATATTTTTTTTTTTTTTTCCCCCCCATCATTTTTTTGGATCTGCGGAAATGTCGAACCTGCCCTTCTCCGATCTTTTTCCTTCCCTTCCTCCCTCCGCTGCCTTCCTCTGCTGTCTCTAAAGAGCGTTACGCCCCAATGCCTCTTTATTCTTTTCGGTATGTTATTACTGCCATCTTCTTTTTGTTTGGTTTTTCATATGTTTTAACTGTTCTATCTGAACCAATGAGCTGTGTAAATGCCAGCTGTTATGGGCCGTCAAGACGTGGCAACAAGATGCAGCATTTCACGCTTTGCTCTGTGAGCTGAACGTCAAGACAGGATGGTGGCATGACCATAAAACCAATTCACCTTTTATGAAGCGTTTAAAATGGCCCGTTTCCTTGTTTTAGATTACGATGTTTGGCAGACGCTCTTATCATCGTAGATTTCTGATTTGTTACTGTGGCAGTAAGGGCTAATTGCCATTGTTGGGTGGGGTTTCTGGTTATTGATTCTCATACCGATTTCTCTAAATCACTGTAGGGACCTCAGGAGGTCATGGGGTTGGGGACTGGGGGATATCGGTCCTTTCTGTGGCCATGGAACACAGCTGTTGTATTTGGTTACTGTACTGTAGATGGGAACCCTAAGGTCATGTTTTTATGGGGTAGCCTTAGGGGGCTGATGGGTAACTAGTGAGGATTAGAGCATACATGTTAGTCCTGAACAAGGAAGCTGTAGAAATGAATCTGTTGCTAATAAATCAATATTCGATGATATTTTAATTATGGGTTATTGCATTTTAGCGTCCCCTAATTTTGCGAGCAGTGTATATATGAAGCTGGTGTAAGTTAGCTAACTCTAATCTGAGCTTATCCAGTGCTTTGAGAAAATGTAAGCTTTAGGGGTGTGAGATGTTGCATCTTTTTGCTAACGTTTAATCAGCCTGTAATTTTAATTCTTATTTGAAGCATTTGCATGATTCTGATTAGGGTTTTTTTTTTTTTTTTCTGCACGTTAGCTCAATCACGTTAAAGCTTACGTTTTATCAGTAGTTTGCATCAGGACGATGCAGAACAGGAGTAACAAAGTATTTGATCAGTAGCCGAAATGCAAACACAATGACCCTGTTTAGATTTAGTGCTGTATTTTTAATGCATGCTGGAACTGTCATGGGTAACGATGCGGCTCCAGCGTTCTAACCTTCATTGCGCACTTTTTTTTTTTTTTTTTTTTTTTTTTTTTTTTTACCCCCCCCACGACAAAGGTGTGTATGGTGACGTGATGAGGGTGAAGATCCTCTTCAATAAGAAGGAGAACGCCTTGGTGCAGATGGCAGATGCGACACAGGCACAGCTGGGTGAGTTCATGTTCAGGCCTTGTTCTGTTCCAGCGAATGCTGGTGAAGCTTAATCTAATGAAGAATTATTCGTGTCCGACGTCCCTCGTCTGACCAGGTTTATTAAGTGTGCCTCTTAGTCGTACCTTGTTGTTCTCAGCGACCAACAGCTTGTCAAACTCTGAAATTCTCTGAAATTCAACAAGCCTTCTGGATCAAACTTCTAACCAGAACCACGATTGCTTCCATGTGACATGAGATTCAAGTTTAGCCCTAGTTTAACCCGCAGGGTGCTGCAACAGCGCCCCCTTTAGTGTTTCTGTAGCATTGGTGTACATCTACGCCAAACCTGCACACCTGGATGCAACACGGCCTAAATAAGGATTGAAAGCGGGCACTTGCGCTACCTTAAACAGTCTTTTGGTAGCCCCCCACCCCGACAATCCAGGGTGCAAGTCCTTACCAGTGCTTTTTGGCCAGAGGAGGCCATGCCATGAGGGCTTTAAAGGCTGTTGCTGCACCGAGATGGTCCTGCGTGATCAGCTCGATGTCCTTCTGTCTCCCTCAGCCATGAGTCACCTGAATGGACAGAAGCTTCATGGCAGATCCCTGCGCATCACTCTGTCCAAGCACACCACGGTGCAGCTGCCTCGCGAGGGCCACGAGGACCAGGGACTCACTAAGGACTTCAGTAACTCTCCACTGCATCGCTTCAAGAAACCTGGCTCCAAAAACTACTCGAACATCTTCCCTCCCTCCTCCACCCTGCACTTGTCCAACATCCCGTGAGTTTTTGTTAAATGTCTCTTAGATTTCGACTATGAATGATAAATGTATTGTTTAGTTGAGGCTCGGTCCTCCCCAGGTTTCTTCCTCACCCCATTCGGGGAGTTTTTTTCCCTTTCCGCACTTACCACGGGTGAAACAACATGGCGTAACGCCGCTTTGAGACAATGTTCTGTTGTTGAGAATAAAAAAAATGTTCGTACTCGAATGTGACTTTCTCTGTGCAGACCGTCCGTCGACGAAGACGATCTCAAAGGGCTGTTCAGAAGCTCAGGAGCAACCGTCAAGGCCTTCAAGTTTTTCCAGTGCGTATCTTTTTAGTCTTTTCTACATCTTGATGACATTTAGATTAATAGATGGCAGATTATATTTTTTAAATCCTGACTGGGTTAAGGTTACAACCAGGTCTAGTTCCAGCATTAACAGAATAGAAAGGTTAAGCATCGAGAGGATACAGGATTTGCTTTGTCTCTTAGCCAATGCTTTAGCAGACAAATAAGTGTGGGGTTTTTTTATTTTTTTTTATTTATTTTTTTTTTTTTGGGGTGGGATTTTTGTCTTTATTTCTGTCTGTTACCCTTCTAAAAGGACCTGATTGTAGACTGGTCAGCTTAGAATCCCAGTGAATCCGCCACAATCTGCTAATGTCAGGTCACACTACATACCACCGTAGCTTACAGCTTAGACGCCCCTGCGTGGGTTAGGGTTGTAACCCTTTCAAACCCGTTTCTAACCAAGCTAATGGTGACCTAAGACTTTTGCTCAGTACAGTATGTAAAATATGTACATGGGTGTATCCCAGTGACCTGGGTTTGAGACCCGATGGGGCGTTCCTGCTGGGTTTGGGCATCACACGGGCATGATGGGTTGTGCGTGAGGGAGGCCGTTGAACAAATCCTGAGCAATTTTTTTTTTTATTTATTTATTTTGTACAGTTTTGCTCATTAACGTATGACGGAAGATTCCATGTTTTAAATAAAAAGCTGCTTAACGAAGCTCGGATGAAGGAAAACGTTTCAAACTGAAAACCCGTGCTGCAAAGTTCCTCGTTTCTTTTCTCAGGAAAGATCACAAGATGGCGCTGATTCAGCTGAGCTCTGTGGAGGAAGCCATCGAGTCGCTGATCGAGTTCCACAATCACGACTTGGGCGAGAACCATCACCTGCGCGTCTCCTTCTCCAAATCCACCATCTGAGGGTTGTTGCAGAGGAGTCGCGTAATACTCCCAGACCAAACTTAAGCCTTCCACAATCTGTAATGCTGTGGACACACACACACACACACTCAATCATTCCTTTATAGAACTAGATCCACATTTGCACAATATCCACGCGCGCACACACTTCGTTCCATTATATACAGCTCGATTTCGACACACGTTATTCCTTTGTATCGCTCCGATTTCAGTCTTTTATAAATCTCTATACCCACACGCACACATTCCTCTCTATCTTTTCACACTCGTACGTCGGTATATTTAAATTTGCCACTTTGAGTGGATAAACCCAATATTTTGATTTGGGTTCGCTTTATAATCATGTCTGTCAGATTTGAAGTAGTCTTTGATTCTCTGGTGCACAAATAACTTTGTAGCCTGATCCTGTACTATCGTTACAAATCTGTGTACAGCGATCCTTTTTCTACAGGGAGGTGGGAATACAGTTTAAAAAAAAAAAATCAAAGATGCTGCCTGGTTTCCACTCGGTGCCTCTACTCTTCTTTCACACACTGGGCTGTTCTCAATGAGCTCGTTTTCTAATTTGTTAAAGTTAAGAAAAACAGTGCCTTAATTGGTCACTTCCTGTTTGGCCTTAATTCTGTATTGGGAACGGTTTGATCTTTTTTTTTTTTGGGTGCAGGACACGCGTTGCCAGGTCATGCCTCTTTTTGTGAGTTAAAGTACATAGTCTTATTCATGGCTGTATTTTTGTGGGACTATTTAGTTTCTAAGCAGGCCGGTGTGATTACAGTGGTTAGTTTGGATCAAGCCCAAGCGAGTGATTCTAATTTATTAAGCACTTAGGATTATTTGAGCTTTAGATGACTGCTCACACCCAGCCATAGGATTTGCATAATTTTGTCTTTAATGGCCTTTTTTGTTGATAAAAGGATTTTTGGTTACAATGATATCGTGTTGAATCCTCAGGTCGGACTGATTACTCCCAGATAAGGGGCCGAGTTTCAAATCGAAGTCTTGGGTAATAAGTTTAAATCAGCAAAGCCTATTCAAGCCGTTATACAAGACTTGCATTGTTAAGTCCGATTTGCGTGGAGCCCTGGAATTCACTGGGCATGGGTGGGCCAGTACCAGAAGACGATTCCCTCCCTGTGTAGTCTCCTCGGTCTATGACACGGCTGATCGGACCCTAGCCTCGTAGCCTTGAACCTGGGTTAGTGAAATGCCGCCGCGTCGCTTTAGTGCCTGATTTAAAGAACTTGACTGTGATTAGGGTTTCTGTTGTATCAGGGTTCCGCTTGACTGGTGATGGAGCTCAGCATGTTGGGTTGTGTGGTTTTAAACCTGCGTAGTAAACTAGCGACCCTTATGTCCACAGGACAGAGAAGTCTTTAATGTAACTTGGCTGTTTACAGAAGTCGGGGCTGCTTTGATCAAACGTTGGGCTGGGAAGTCGAGCCCAAATCTGACGATTTCAGTCGGTTTCTTTTAGAAATTTCCATCGCATTATGGCGTAGGTATGATTTTTAGACTTCGTAGGATTGCAGCGTTTTGGGCGTCCTGGTCCTGAGTAAATGCGAGTTGTATTTTTAGGACCTTTTGTTTGTTTGTGAAAGCTGGTTCATTTGCATATCAAGCCCAGATAAGTGCGTCTGATTTAATTACTGATTAAAGTTGTAGGAAAGCACCTCGGAATGACTGACGGCGTGAATCCGTGCCACTTGCATGCCTAATTAGGATTATATTTACTTGCCTTTTATTAAAAGCCTTTTCTGGCGCATTAAAAGCGCGTTTCGAGACGCATGTGGGTTTTGCGCCTCTTGATTGTAGCCTGCCTCACTCTTTGTAAGCCTCTCCAGCTTCAGACGGTGGTTTATTCTCAGAATTCGATGCACAAGTCAGGATTGGAAGCCTTTTCTTGGTAAATTTGATTATTAAGTGCTGAAGGACGGATTCGTTCAATAGGAAAGTGATTCTAGACTGAATGCCGAGTGTTACTATAATAGTTTTGCGTAAACACTCGGGCTTCCTGTGGATTTATTTAGTTTTTTCCAATCTAATGGTCATGTTTTGTTAATTCTGTTGGTTATTCCTTTTCTAGCTATACTCGTTCCAGCTGTGCGTATTTTTTTTCATTTTTTGCACAGTTAAATCAGTCCGAACCATTCAGACCAGGTCTCCTCATCTGTGGCTCTAGTGCTCATTTTGCTCCATGTAATTCCTCGATTTCTAAACGAAAGCACCTTGTGGCGCATTTAAGGTCTTAGAAACCTTACTTAATGTGTTTTTGCTTTTGTATTTGGCTGTGGACATTTCAGGTGGCAGCTCGATCTTTCCACGTCTTAAACCACAATTATAATTTTTTTTTTCTCTTTGTAGATGCAGGAACGTTTTTTCCTTTTACGTTGTCATTCCTGTATAAACGACCCCTCTCTGTACACTCTGGGTTCGGATAAATATCAGTACATTATGACCACCTTGTTTCTGTAATAGCTGTCCCTTTTTATCTCCACTTTAATTACCATTATAAATCCTCTTTGTACGGACGGTGCTCCACCTGTTTCTCTACCTAATTTTTGTCCCCTTCACGCTATCCTTTAATGGTCAGGACCAGCACAGATCAGGCCCGATTCGGGTGGTGGATCCTTCTCAATGCTGCACTGGCACTCGTGTTAGATTAGTGTGTTGCGTTGGTATGAGTGGATCGTGCACGGCGGTGCTGCTGGAGTTCTCGGTTCAAGAGTGCCGGACACAAACTGTGGCCTGCCGTTTCTGATTTTACATCTACAACGGGGAGCAACAAATTTGGCGAGACTAGTAGGGGGTCACTGAACACGGCGTTTAAAGCTCCGGCAGCACTGCTGTGCCTGAGAATGCTACACCTTCCAAATAGAACCTGATCTGTGGGGGTCCGGACCATTTACGGAATAAAGGGAGAGAAACAGATGAACTATAGTCTGTACTTCTAGAACTACAGGCTGCTCCTGTATGGTAAACGGAGCTGATTTAATGGACGGGGAGTGTAGAAACGGAGGCTGGCCATGTTCTGACATGACTCCACCTTCCTTGCGCTCCAAATGTAGTTGATCGGGGAAGATGTGTTTAGAGTTTGCGTGTCCTTCGTAACGAGCAATAACCGTCTAGAACTGTTGTGCGTATGCGTGTTGAGACACTACGTTCACACGGGCAGCAGAATATGAGCCATGGGAGCGCGTTGACGCTTGACGTAAATCCCAACGGTCCGTTCCATCTCAAGCCCCAAAATTGGAAAGTGGTTCGTTTCCCTTTTTTCTCACCGAGGACGGGGCTGATGGTGGGTGTGTAGAGGGTGGGTTCAGAATCGATCCTGGAATTCACTGGGTGCAGCCCGAGGTGGACCCTGACACGGCCAACAAAATCCAGCTGGTTATAGTTTTGTTTTAAACCAATGAGGTTGGGCATCACCGACCTTATTGGCTGTATCTGAGGGAGGGGAAACCTGTCAGGGGATCATCCTGTAACATTCCTAAAAGAGTGAATCCTTAACATCGAGGGATGGGCACCCCGTGATCATCAATGGCATTAGAAGGAGAAAGCTCTTGTGCTCACCTAGCGACTGTAAACCTAATGCAATTCGGCTCTTTCAAAATCAAACCGTAAGAGTTGAGGAATTTCAAACGCATCTTTACCGATCAACACCTTTTGTGTATTGTACGTTTAATTTCTGGCCAAACTTTACTTTTATGTGTGTGTTGCTGGCGTTTTTCTGGGTGTGGGTGTTGCTCGAGGGGTTGCTGTTGCAGCACCAGTGGATGATCCCCCTTTAGCGCTCAAAACCAGTTGTGACCCTGCTCTAGAGGGTCAGGGGGTTATCGCTTCATTACCCAAATGCTAGACGCTAATGCTTTATCGTTCTCGTTCCAAAACAGTCCGGTGATGAACATTTGTTTCCCCCTCCAGTTTGAAATTGGTGCATGATCTCGGTTGAAAAAGATAATCGTTTTGTTTTGATCGTTCCAAATCAGTTCCTGCATGAAAGTCTTAAACGGTTTTGAAGTGTCTGTGATTTTTACATTCGAGACCAAACCGGTTGTCTTAATTTTCCCTCTGTTGTGGTTCCGAGTGATAATTGGAATATGTATATTTTGATAAGCAGACATTGTAGAGCATTTATTTTGTTTATTACACAGAATATTAAAGATTTTTCAGCACAGTGTGTGTTTAAAAAAAAAAATGCTCGTTCTTGGAAACGGCCGTGCTTTCTTCCCTTTTCTTCTTTCCTTCAATAAATCTTTTGTTTCGTCATCACGTCTTTCAGTTTCTCTCTTTTTAATGTCTTCATCTTCCACTGCTCGAGACTCGCCTGCTATTCCATTTCAGTTCTGACCATCTCATTTTGTTCTGCTTCCACTTTGGTTACCAACGCTTTGGGAAAAAAACGATAACGCAAGTTGAAAACGTAGGGACTGGTGCAAAATTATTCAAAGAAATTCTGAATATCAAACCCAGCAGCAGTGTGAGACTTCAGTGACATGTTTATTCTGATTATAAAGATATGGGTTTAATTAGTCATGTCATTATAATCACATTTGCATTACTGTTCAAATCAGGAAGCGGCCCCTCCACACCGGTTTTTCTTCTTTGTTTTTTTTGGAGGAAGAAATGCTTTGCAGTTTCACGAATGGCCAGTTTTAAAAATCGCCCCAACCAGAGGGAGCATGTGGCACCAGTGTGTTCATGTCCCAACGTCCAATTTCTCACGGTTGAGAACACTTGGACTCAAAGACTGTGTGAGTTAAAAAAGTCACTCTAGATAAACATGAGGTTGTGATAGAGTCGACTTAAATTATCTTTAGTCATTTATTGCTAAATAAGGGCACAGAATGAGAACCTGCCCTTAAAGGTGCCAGTCTGCCACGTGGCAAACACATACTCCTTCTCACTAGGAATGTCAGCTGAGGCGGAGAACATGCAAAATCCACACAGGCCAAGCCCAGCATTGCACCTGGCTTCTCTGGGACTGACCTATCAATGAGCGGTTAATTCAATTTTTTTTTAATTGTTTGAGCTGCATGGACTAAACACGTTTGTGCACAATCTGATGATCCGTGCTAACTAGCATGACTTCCACGATATTTCAATGAGCATCTTGTGACGTTCCTAAAATGTTTGGCTTTCTGTCTTCAAGTGCCCCCGTATATTGTTGATTGTATTCTTGAAGTGCGCTGCTTACAGTAATGGGGGGGGGATACTTTTAAACTGAAATGAAATGTTCCCTCATTTGAGAGCGGTGTAGCGCAGCTAGTTCCAATAATCATTTGAAATCCATAATGCTGGAGAAAGGAAAGGGGGAAAGACTTGTGGAGGGTGAGCGTTAAAAGAAAATGAGATTACACAGCAGGGGGCGCCACAAGACAAGGTCTTCTGCGGGTTCTTTTTTTTTCTCATTACGAATCTGTACACTTGATGCTTGCACGTTTGTAATATAAAGCAAGATTTCGAGATTCTCCACAGACCCTGCGTAGTGCCCTACGATGGATTGGGACCCTCTTTAGGGTTGTTCCTGCCCTTGCGCCCAGAGTTGCCGGGTGGGCACCAGCTGGCCTGCCACCCCGTGTGGATTAAGCAGAGGATAATGGATGTAAAATAAACTAAGCTTAACACTGTTTATTTAACGTCAGATCAGATGCCCGTAACAAGGTTACATCAGAACTACACACACACACACACACACTGGGGCAATTGTGCAAGCAGATGATCAGTTAAACTAATGCGCGTATTAGTTTAGTTTCCATTGGAGGAAACCCGAGTACCTGGAGTAAACCCAGTATTTAAAGGAAAGTCTTACGATACAGATAGCTGAATGCTAGCTCACAGCTACGTGTTAATGCAGTAAGTACAAATCCGTTTGGCAGAGGAACACCTAATTTAGTGTTAAATCATCTCTCTGTCGTTCTTGAAGATATTTACATTTGTCATTTAGCAGACGCCCTTAGCCAGAGCGACGTACTAGTCGTTCATACAGTCTTACAATCCAAGCATTTGCGGGTTAAGGGCCTTGCTCAGGGACCCAACTGTGACGGATGTGGGATTTGAACCCTGGACCTTCTCGCCCATAACCCAACACCTCCCCTATATGTAGTGATTAGCGGGCAACTGTGCCCCTTTAAATTATTTGTGCCCCAGCACAGCAGTAGTCTAGAAACAGCCCTGACATTTATAATCTTACACCCAGTCAACAAACACGTGGTTAACGGCTAATGGCTTTAGTGACTTTACCCCTTTGACAGGGTTTATGTTAAACAGTTCATGACCGCTAATTCATTAGCTTGGAGTCACAACACTAATGGCCATTAACATGCTAATTGGTGGCTACATGAAGAGCGCGGGAAAACGACAGCTACAAGCCCCGCCCCTTGCCTGTTCTCATTGGTCGCCGCGTCCAGCCAGTCAGAAGGCAGTAATGTTTGAGGGCGGTTTAAGAGGATCGGTCGGTCGGAGGCAGTCAGTGTTTGTACTGCTGGCTGTCAGGAGGGTTGGATATGCGCTCTGTCTTTCTCATACACTCACTCGTGCCCCCACACACACACGCTCTCTCTACATAAACATTTCACAGCTTTTATAAAACATTCAGAAGAAATCAGTGAAGAAACGTTGTATTTCCTAAATTAGAAATAGGAGAGCTGGATCGGCAGGTGCACTAGTCTGCGTCTTTCTTCAAACTAGCAAACGGCTTACAAATCTCCGGATTTAAAAAGCACTACAGTGGCTGGAGTCATGTCTGTGTGTTTTATTTATATATATATCACTCATGGTTTCCCAAGAAAGCTTGAAATGTTTTCTGTAACGTGCTGCAATTGAGCGCGCGGAGGAGGCTCTATGGGATAGGATCGAGGACTGAAGAACAAACTCCATTATGGACCTCCGGAACATCTAATTACATCAGATAAACATCACAATTCTTAATCAGCCAGCTGACACTGTTTTACCGATGAAACACCGCCGCGCTGTGTGGATTTCCATTCCAGGAGCGTCTTGAGAGCAGCACCATGGACGAACACGCAGACTTGATCGACTTGGTGGCTCTTCTCTGTGAGAAATAATTTCAGCCCGAAGACTGCAGCTGCGAAATTTAGAAGATTTCCGAATGGAGCTTCAGGTGATGTTTGCCCTGCTGTGTGTGGTGTGTGTGAGGACCGAGGACAAGGTTCCCCCCTCAGACAGGCATGCGGTCTACTGGAACAGCTCCAACCCCAGGTAACCTCTCATCTGCGTCACCTATGCATACATCTACCTGTGTTTAAAAAAAAGCAGATATTAAATCTGGTAAATGGCAGCACGCTGAGTATCACATGAGTATGGTCGATATTAGATATGCGCAGGAACCTCCGGAGTATCTTTTTTTTTTTTTCGTCAGAAAACTGAAAGGTCTGAATTTTTTGATCGTAAAAAGTTCTCGTTAGCTTGGACCCGAGAGCGGAGTGGAACCCAGACTGTGAAGGAACAAAGCTTACGGGACAGAGGCTTGGAATTTGGGCTTTCTGGAGCGTGAACGTGGAGTTTCTTAAATTGAGAGCGCGA
This sequence comes from Parotocinclus haroldoi, assembly GCA_034779995.1. Taxonomy (NCBI): domain Eukaryota; kingdom Metazoa; phylum Chordata; class Actinopteri; order Siluriformes; family Loricariidae; genus Parotocinclus; species Parotocinclus haroldoi. The sequence goes on along the minus strand of JAUZST010047730.1, from coordinate 1,145 downwards.
GGATGATCAGCCTTGCACTGTAGAAGAATCGTTTAAGAACGTGATTAGTTGTGCGGTTATGCGTTTGTCATTTTAATCATGTTGTTTGATGTTTTATTACAGGTTTAGGTAGCACACAGCTTTTCTGAGGATGCTCCAGGTATCTAATATAACGAACAATAAGCGTTATGTACTGCTTACTGAAATTAGGGCCTAATTCAAAAGGAAATGGAAATATCCCCTGTTTTTTTTGTATAGAATTTTATACTCCATTTTCTCACTAGCATTTGCCTCGTGCTGTTCAAATCACTCAAATTGTATGTTATTTCAGCCTCGCTAAGAGGCTTTTTACAGTTGGTACAAGGGTACAAGTCCAAACGAAAACACTGAATTATGGTTCGCCCCGCTTGGGTAGCAGCTTACAGCAACCAAAGTCAAATTTTACTACAATTTTACTATGAGCATCGTCTCAGAGCAGCTTTACACTCTTACATTATCCTAAAAGGCCAGTCTCAAATTGAGCAAGCCTAGGGTGACAGTGGCAAGGAAAAGGTCCCTAATTGTAGAAGGAAGAAACCTTGGGAGGAGCCAAGACTCAAAAAGGGAAGGGACCAAACCTACTTGGGCGTCCCAGATGTTAACTGAATTAGTTACGTTTGCATTAATAGTCACATTAAACAAATAATAGCGATTAAATAATGTAAACGTTTTGAGATAACGAGTCCTCAGTGGGACGTCATCGTCTTCTCATAACTGAAAGATGGAGGGAGTTACCGCTCTCTGGTGAGACTGGTTTCTGTTGATGAAGACCAGTAGAGTGATTGAGGAACATCCAAGTCTGTGTGGTGTTGGAACTGGTACCGGAACGTCAGCTCAGAGAGAAAAGAGAAAATGTAGTTACTTATTGGTTACGAGTCTACTAACAATCACTGATGCCAGGTGCAGCATGAAACTCCGGCAGCACTACCTATAGCAGCATAGCTAGGAAGAGGAGAACCAGGACAGTAAGTCATGCCACTGAATGCACTCAAAGCACTATTTTGTGTGTGTGTGTGTGTGTGTGTATGTATGTGTGTATGTATGTGTGTATGTATGTGTGTGTGTATGTGTGTGTGTATGTGTGTGTGTATGTGTGTGTGTGTGTGTGTGTGTGTGTGTGTGTGTGT
>JAUZST010047719.1:0-25426 GCA_034779995.1 Parotocinclus haroldoi | reverse complement strand
ATGGTAGCCATGACTCTGCAGAACCAGTTTTCCCAAGAAAGAGGTTTGACTATTCCACTGGTCAAGTTTCTTGATCCAAACACTACACTGGGTATGCTGGTGGCAGTTCTGACCAAGGGAGGCAGCACTGAATCTGATCAGACTCATGGCTCAGTCCATCATAATATTCAGACTGATGAATCAACTCTGTTTTAAATTAAAGATCTGATTTCGTTACTGCAACGATGGTTAAAAAAATCTTAATAAATAAAAGATATCTTACATATTCAGCATAGTAAGTTATTTAATTTGAAAAAATGTACTTCTGAGTTGGTGTGATTTAGTGGCAACGTCACGTGCAATAATTTCCAACTGTACATGTTTGGAAACTTAATATGTATTTGAACACTAAACCAATATAATATTGTAGAATTTGAATTGTTTTAGATGTTTTACCTTTAATTTTTTCTTTTAAACATGTTTGACAATGAAATCCTACGAAATTGGTGAAACGATCATTAATTTGAATAATGAATCCTTTTTCGGACGCATTTTTTTAATAAACTGAACTACATATTTACACTACACATAACTGTTGCACACATTATCCCATATTTGTTTAGCATTGTTCAGTTTCAATTCACACATTATAATCTATCAGAGAAAATCTACTATGTAACAATATAAAGCAAATCTGTATATAAGGCAACTGAATTCCCTTTTATTGTATACTTCTTATTGTGTGTTACTGTGTTGTATTTTGGACAATTACCAGTGAATAATGCTACCTATATAACATATCTTAATTAAAATCTTTCAATGACTGGACTGAAACCTGTAGGTAATTTCAGTGCAAGATATAGCAAAATAAATGTTTATTCACTAATGCATTTGTGTTCTTGAATTTTTGTGAACACTTTAGACATCTCATTATTTCTGTATAAAAATAACCTGAAGCATCAGATTAAGAGAACCAAAAAGACAGACATTTTAAACTTGGTATTAATGAAAATTATACATTATTATATATCTGTGAGTGACAAAAGTATGCAAACCTCTGGAGTAGCAGTTAGTTTGAAGGTGCAAGGACAATCAAGTCAGGTGCTTACAATCAATTGGATGACAGTTAGCTGCGAGTGTTGCATTTAAAGAACAAGGATCTGTCTGATTTTGTATGAAGTCCATCATGGCCCAAAACGTTTTCTGAGGCCCTAAGAAAAAAAGTGCTGTTAATAATCATCAGGATGGAGAAGTTAAAGGAACACTCTAAAGAGTTTTGACTCCACCAATCCTCAGTCAGACTGATCACGTAGGAAATTAAGGACACTCCCCATAAGGGGTCACCCAACACAGATCACTGTAAAAAAAACTTGGTGTGTTAAAAACAGGCTAACTTTCAATCAACTATCGGCCTCTTTCACATTGTCCAATTTTAATGTTAATGAGTCCACCATCAGGAGAACATTGAACAACAATGGTGTGCATGGTATGGTTAGAAGGAGAACTGGTCTACAATTGCTCCCACAGGAAAAAGGAAGGTTATTGGAAAACATGTTTTATACATGGGCAGCTAAAGTCAAAATACAACATTTGAGTTGAAATTAATCATGTCTGGAGAAAGAAACACACTGAACTCCAGCTTGCGAACCGTATTCCCTCTGAGAAAGGATGCGGTGGCTACATCATGGTCTGACAAGCCAGGATGGCTTGTGATTACACAGCTCTAGAAACCCTAGAGATGGTGCTGTGTGTAAAAAATCCCAGCAGATAAGCAGATTTTGAAATACTCAAACCAGCCCGCCCACCACCAACAACCATAGCACTTTCAAAGTCACCTTTCTTTTGAACTTTTGCAGATCGCCTTGATCATGCCTACTGTACATGCCTATATGCATTAAGATTTTGCCGTTTTAAATAGGTATACTAATGGACAGCTACTGGAAATGTTTATTTGCTGTCACAACTGCACAGGAGTGCATAATAAGGACTGTGAATAAACTTATTGAATACCTGGCTGTATTTGAAATGTTTTCATTTGCCTATTCCAGCACAGTGGTACAGAGTGGAAGCCTGTCATACCCCAGCCAAACTTACAACTCTTATTTCTGGTTTCAGGAACGTTCTGGGACAGCAGAGCCTCCCCCAGGCCCTAGTGCATAAAAAATTCTCACACTATGACACACATTATGAATATGACGAGAGATGACACATAAATGAGAACAACTACATAAGAAAACGATTGACAATTCATACAATAATGACTGTTTATGGTGGGGTTCATTATATTTATGGGGACGGTTTCTGTGTCACACCAAATACTGAAAGGTTCAAAGATATGCTGTCTTATGAATGAAATGAAATTATATGGCCGGTTACAGTATTTATGTCTATTCTTGCCCAAACTAGGGCTTTTTTTTATAAAAGCTGAGGTTCACAGCTGCACTACGTTGGATGCACTTCGTCAGATTTACGTCAGCGTTCGGCTTCGTCTGTGACAGCTTAATAGGAATCGGCTATTTCCGGACAGGTTCGGGCCTCCGATAACGGTTAGTGTTCAAATCGGATATGCTAGCTGCAGTGAGCTAGTAGCTGCTTAGGCCTGTAGTAGAGAGGAGAAACTAAAGGGGAGAGAGAGAGAGAGAGAGAGGAGCCGGGTTAAGGAATGACGGTGCTGCAGGAACCTGTCCAGGTAACCAAACAATTGATTTAAATGTTTGTCTTCGCTTAAAAGCCACTTTGGGTTCAGCAGATACGGGTAGTTGGTCTGACGGCGGAATTCAGTTGCCCTGTACCGGGGCCTGGCTAGCACAGCTAAGCTACCTGAGCGAACGTCACGGCCTCCCACCGCTGTGACACTTCACCTTTGAGACAAGTCCGAACTATGATTATTTATTTAAAATCTCCCAGCTGACATGCCAAACCTTCCCACGAGTGCCAAGTAAATCTAGCAAGCGACTGGCTGCCTGTACGAGCGCGCCTACGGTTAGCACGTTAGCTTGCTTGTCGCTAACGTAAAGCTATTTTAAGCTTAGTTTATTGGTTTCGCACCTAAGACATTATGCTTGAAATAAATCCGGTCAGTTCACTTAAAACTTGCATTCCTGCTAGCAAAGATGACTTTGAACGAACACTTTATAGTGGGCACTAGTTTAGGCTCGCAGCTTAGGGTTATAGCTGGTTATGCATTGACTTGGTCGTTTTGTATACTAAATCAATATTTCCCTATTTGAGGATAGTCACTTCTAATAGCTGGTTGTCACGAGTTAATGGCTGTGTTGCTGTCACGTTCGTTAAAAGGACACATCCGACTGTTTATGGGGCGCTAACGCCTGATTCGTGACCCTTATTTTGCAAATCTTAAGCTTATGTACTCAAGAGATGCCTAATGTCAACATGCATTCGGTGGAGTTACAGGCTACTTGTGCCCAAAATGAGATCCGTGGTAGATAGGGTACCGAAGCCGTGATTAAGGTACCTTCTGATGGGCTCTTTTAAGCTTGAGGAGAGTCTCTGGTTTCAGTGTGGTTATATTTTTGTTATTACTCACTGTGGTGACCCTAGAGTAAGGTACACTCATGACTCATTCAACACACTGTTTTACTACATTTACATTTATGTCACTGAGCAGACGTCCTTATCCAGAGTGACTTACAATTCATATATTCTTACAATCCAAGCCATGAGTTAAGGGCCTTGCTTAAGGACCCAACTGTGGAAGCTTGACAGAGGTGGGATTTGAACCCTGGACCAACTGGTCCATAGTCCAGTTCTTTAACCGCGAGGCCACCCCAGTCTTTGTTACCTACTTCGTGTCTGTGTGGCAACACGGCAACTTTCAGCCTGAAACGCTGGGATAGTGTCTTTGTTTCTTGTGAACGGACTGTGGTAGCTCAGAGGTTAAGGCGCTGGACTCTGGACCTGATGGTCCTGGTTTCAAATCCCACCTTTGCCAAGCTTCCACAGCTGGGTTCTTAAGTTAAGGCCCTTAATCCACCATTGCTTGACTTGTAAGTCGCTGTGGATAAGGGCGTCTTCTGAATGCCCTGAATCGAAATCTTATTTTAAATCTTATTTTAAACACTTTGTTCATAAGTCAGATCTTAAAAAGTCCTAATATTTGTGGACCGTGTTGCTACACGCTGGCATATAGAACGATCAGTAAATCTGTACAGTTCATCGGAAATACAGCTATGAGCCATGAAGTGTTTGTTTCGATGATGTCGAACTGCATATAGATCTGTGATCTGATAAGGTTATCTTTAATGTTCTGTATACTGATATGAGTCGTTTAACCACCTTCGATCATCATCATCATCATCATCATCCCTTCACGACCAATGTCTTAATGAGGATAATAAATGACACTGTGAAATGGAAATGTCTTTGAACTCCGGATGTTGCGGCTTTAAATGGCAGTCACCTGAACAGCCAATAAACACTGCGGATCCACGAGCAGAGGCGGGAGGTTAAGTTCATAAGTCTTCAGTTGATCTCGCTTGGTCGTTAGCTCACGTTTGAACTAGAGACTGACTCAGTTGATGCTCAGAGAGTTCTGTGTAAGTTACTCGTGATTGTGTGTATGTCATTACGCTACTTAATTGTACCAAGGCGTATATTGAAATAACCCCTAATGTTTGTGAGCAGTGTAGGAAGTGTATTTGCCGTTCCTATTGTAGGTAGTACTGCTTTGTTTGCTCCTCATTACCTGTATATTATTTCTAACCTATAACTCTAAAGGCTGGTTTGCATTAGCTTGTTGACGCTCTCTTTCATCTGGCTGATCTTCTATGGTGTTTTTTATAGTAATGCAGTCTATCGGTATTAACCCATGCTATCCTGGTCAGGTTTGGTGGGTACCGGCGCTTATCCCTGTAAGACTTTGTGCACAGGCACAGATGCGCATTGGATCACGGTCATTTCAGGGCTTTGGAGGGGTTGCCAGGGGGTGATCCCTTTCCCTATGACCAATTCATGCATACAGCGCATGTGATGCCTGACCCAGCTGGAACACAACACTCGAACTTGAACGTGTGGTCCTTTGTGGTGCTGGATAAAAGATGCAGTAGGAAATTGCAAATTCCATACAGGCAGCCGTACCTTTTTTGAATGAACCGTATTAATTATACCAACCGTGGTGGAAATCGCTAGAGACCTCACGATTCGATTTCAGAGGGCCTGCGATACGATTATCAACTGATTATCGATGCATCTTGATCCTTTTTTTTTTTTAAGTACATTATTTTTTTCTCCTTGTCATTCTCAATCGTTTGGTGCATATTAGTGCGTATTCAAAATGTTGTATTTTGTTTATTGTGAGTTTTATGCAAATTACTGCACTCCAAGTGCAAGGGAAATTATTTAAAAAATACAATTTGAGCATTGAAATAAAATTTGATCTGATGCTCTATATAGAATAATGTAATGTGAAGTGTTTCAACATGCACGACTTTTTACTGTTACTCAGCTGCTGCACTGATTGGTGCATGTCAAACTGGACGAAAGTGCCCCCACATTGACTCTTCAGTAGGTTGTATGGTCACCCAAGAGTGCCAAAACACAATTACAAGTTTGACATGAGGATAAAATCAACTGTATGGAATGTGGTTGTACATTTCAACATTTCATAATGACCTTAAATTAAATGATTCGGTAAGTAGTTCCTGCTGGCTTCTTATTAAATAATTGATTATTAATAAAAAAAATATTATTAATATGTGGATTACAGTACTGCATACTATTTGCATTTCAGTAAATGCAGTCCAGGGTGTCACAGCGGCTCAGTCACCTCACAGCTCTAGAGATTGCCTGTTTATTCCTGATCTGTGTTCTTGCTGTTGTGGAGTTTTGTTTTTTATGTTTGCGTGGGTTTCCTTGCACATCCTGAAGACAGGCATTAGGTCAGCAGGGGTCTATAAGGTGTGTGTGTGTGTGTGTGTGTGTGTGTGTGTGTGTGTGTGTGTGTGTGTGTGTGTGTGTGTGTGTCCAGTGATGGATTGGCGGTTCGTCTGGGGTTGGTTCCCACCTTGTCCCTGTGTTACCAGTTAGGGTCCCTGTGACCCTCATTTGGTTAGGTTTCATGAAACAAATTAATGAGTAAATGCAATCAACACATCTAATATGCCTTCCGTTTCTGGAGCATGCTTGAGCGTCGTAATTGTAGGATGGTTTGGAGTTTGGATGAAAATATCTAAGTTGCACAGGAATGCATTCATAAAATATATTGTGTTGTTCACATGTTTAAAATTTTGTTAAATATCTCCTGTTGTTGCTGTGCTTTTTACAGTCCAAGCTAGGAAATTCGTGTGGCTGAAGTGTTAGAGTGGTGGTTGTTAGGAAATAAGAATGGTTGAAGTGTTAGAATGTGATTATGCAACTGTGACTGCCATTCCTGCTGCAAATTGCAGCAGATTTGAATTTCAAATGGGGATTTTATGCATACAGGTTTTTCTGGTTATATTCCATGAACGATTGGGTTTCGATTTTGACAGGACTAATACTGCTGTAACACTGCTCACAAAAATGAGGGGATATTCATTATGGGTTATGTAATTTTGTGAACAGTGTATTTATGAATATCCTCATATTCATATTGGATTGAACGTTGGGAGTTAATTTCCATATCATCATCCAGAATGAACAGTAGAAGTTGACAGTTTGTGTTTGTAGTCATACTTAATCTCATTGTCACTGACAGGGCCAGCAGACTTGCCATTAAACTCGAAAATGATCAAATTCCGCTCGAGATTTTACCATACTTGTACGTTGGAGCAGAATGGTATCCATGCGCTGTGCTTGATGGTTCCAAATGAATCCCTTACTCTTGTTCACGTTTGCTGCCCTAACGTTTTCTTTTTAGCTGGAGGCTATGAATATGCCCATACATGGGCTGTTGTATCTGATATGTTGTCATGTCTTGTATCTATAGATTAGGGTTATGTTATTGTCATTTACACTGGTCACAAAAAGTAGGGGAGATTTCATTCTGAAGTATCACTTTATTTTTTGGGCATTATAGATCCTCCTTTCAGTACTTGACTAGCATCTTCCCCAGCCTGGCCTTTTCTTACTTCTCGACGAGGTGGCACGGTGGCTCAGTGAGTAGCACCACCACCTCGCAGCAAGCAGGTTGATCCTGATATAACCCTAAGTGTAGATATAACCTTCTGTGTCTCTGAAATGGCCACTAATGCCGATAGTGACGTTAAGTTAAACTAAATAAGTAACAAATACTTCTTGGCAACCATGCTAAATTCAGAATCTGTAAATGAACTGCTTCAGCTGTCTTACCTTATTTGGGTGTCATTTATACACTGCATAGTGTGTAGCGCTATGTGCAGTAATGGTAAGATTAACTGCTATAACGACTTCTCCTTTTTTTTGTTGTTGTTGTTGTTGTTTCAGGCTGCTGTCTGGCACGCATTAAACCACTATGCCTACAGAGATGCCGTGTTCCTGGCCGAGAGGCTCTACGCTGAAGGTAAGGACATTAGTATCCTCTCCATTGATTATTGGGTCCCAAAAATGTACAGGATATACCCAATGGTGGTAACACTGATTATTTAAATACTTTTGTGTTAGAGGATGTGGATGATCTAACAAAAATATCACGCCTCAGTTTGTAGTAGGCTGGGTCACAATCTGAAATGTTATTACAATTATTTCTCGTGTTAGTTTTTAAGACCAAGTTGCATGTGAACGTATTAACTAAGCTATTTTCTATAATAATATTAATGATTCACATACTAACACATCTTTATAAACGAACTTTAAGATGATCTTTGTGTTGCATTTCTTATATTTGTTTAAGTATCCCTGATCTCCATGTCCATGTGTAAGACCCAATCAAGTTCTATATAACGATTATTAATTTGAGTGGATGTTTTTAGAACGTTTTTGTGCCAGTATAAATATATAGAAACAGATTTGTAGAAATGCACTGCTATTAAAATGATAGGATATAATAAAGGATACTGCTGGACAATCTGATCCTGTCCATGTCCCATCACTGTCAGTTGATGTGGGGGCACTCTCGTCCGGTTTAACATGTTTCTGTTCAACCCCATGTCTATCACATCACTTCCTAATCACTCACTATAGTTGAGTTTGTATCTCATTTGTGTAACCGAACAACTTTGACTTCTCATTTATTTTCCTGATGATTTTGTTTAATGAAATGCAATCAAAAGCTTATTTTTTTTAAAATGGCTTCATATTCATTTTGAAATATCCCCTGATTTCTGTGAGCAGTATAAAAATTCCTGGTGCACACACACAGACACACACAGAGCTGTAAACCTAAAAAAGTCCTAGCTATTGAACAACTAGAATTTTGGGAACCAAGGCATGCTTAGTGTGCAGACTAACTCTGATAGGACGTGGTTTAGCAGTTTTTGTGACCGAGAGGACATGTTCAGTTTGAGCAGCAGCAGATCAACATTCACAGTGTCAGTCAGGTGGAATCAAGACGAGATCCTTAGTTATTGAACATGTGATGTATAAAAAGCACACGTGAAAGTGTCGACAATTGAACCTTTTATATGTAGGTTTACTGTAGTATCAGTACGTTCATTAATGTGTAAGCCCTGACATGCTGTGATGATTCCTGCTCTTAGCTCCGCTTACTTTTTATATTAAGTTGCATAGAAGTTCAACCCTCTTATAATTTCTTCTTGCATTTCCAGAGTAAAGAGCTCATTTCCTAATTCAATTCATGCTGATTGCTTTTTGTGTTAATGAACTGTCCCGTTTTGGTTTGTTTCTTCCAGTACATTCGGAGGAGGCGCTCTTCCTTCTGGCTACATGTTACTATCGCTCTGGAAAAGCCTACAAAGCCTATCATCTCCTCAAAGGGCACAGCTGCACCACGCCACAGTGCAAATACCTCCTGGCCAAATGCTGCATCGAGCTCAGCAAGTAAGAATCAAATACAGTGCCCTAATCATGTGTATTAGCAAAATGAGCAGTGCTTCCTGTTGATCAAGACGTTTTTTTTGTTTAGTTAATAGTGTTTACAGTAAGTAAGTGTTAAAAAATCAAACTGGAATTTTTTTTTTGTTGGAAATATGAAACATATTGAAAATTAGGTAAAGATATATACCAATGAATGTACTTCTGACCACTTGGGAGGAAGTTCACCTCCAACATATTTAAAAAAGGAAGGTGTTTACGTAACATTGCTCTAACTTTATACCCCTGAACGACAGTGATTGATGAGCATGACTATCTGTATTCATTATATTTAGAAGATTTAATAAATGCCATTAAAACATGCAATATGCTTATTCTATGATCGTCAACTTTTTGAGGTCTTTTCTCAAATCCCTGTTGCATATTTTTCTGGCAACTCCAGAATTAAATTCAGCATGGATTTACCCTTTTTGTGTATGATCTGAATCATAATCTATTCTTATTTTTATTGTTTAATTAATAAAGGTTGACGCTTATGTCACATTCTTGGCTGGTAGCAAAGTAGAAGCCCGATTATTCATGTAAACATGGAGGATTCCAATTATCTGATTACTGAATGCATTGGTTGGATTACTGATTTGAAATAGCACTCGGATTAAGTGCATGCATGAGCAACAAACCAGTAACTAGCGACAGTGTTGGGCACTGATGGCTGTCCGATGTGAGGGACCAATGACAGAAGGGAAGTCCTAGTCGCAAAGTGTCGTGTCCACCACGGTGACCCCGTCCACCACTGGATGTATGTATAAAACGAACTTTGAAGCCATGGAAGAAGGTCACCTGATTACCTGGGAAGTAATGGCACCATGTTTTACTGTTTTTGTTGTACAATCCAGTGCAGGAAGTATGATGCTCTCTCTAATGTTTTGTTGAGAAACCCTGGGGTCAGGCCTGTGCATGTCTTTGTTATCCTATAACATTGGTCTTTAAACGTCTTCCTTATCGTCAGCATTCTGCTGTTGATTTTTAAAATTTTTCTTTTTAGGTTACCACAGAAACCATTTTGAGATGAACTGCATCAGTAGAACCTTTTGACCTCAAACTGCACAAGCGTTTTTGTTTTAAGCAGCTGTGTATCTGCCCGTTATGCTATAATGCCATCATGTTTTTACTTGACCGTCTGGCTGGGATTTATGAAAAAAAAAAAGCTGTTATAAGGATTCTAATTTCTGACTTTACATTTGCTTTGATAACTCTGCCTTATGCAGTATTATTTAGGCATGTTACTGAAGGGTGTTCTTTTAGTGAGCCAAGTTGCTCCTGAGGGATATCAGCATGAACATAAGAGACGCACAAACCTGAGTAAGAGGTGTTTAAGAGAAACAGCATCAGCGCCCGTCCTGCATGATATTTCGTTGAATGCGAAAAGATTTGGTTTGCAGACAGTGGTGTGTACTTTTGAATCAGAAAATGCAATGTTTATAGTGAAATGCAGTCAACAGGCCTATTTGGATTGGATTAGTTAAGCAAGAGACGCGTGGATTTTTTTTTTTTTTTGACACATCTTCAATGGAATTAACTCAGCCATGATAAAGTTCCTGAAGGCCATTTCTAGTGTGTTGTGTTCTCTATGAGACCAGATGTTTGTCTCACATGTAACTGACTGACACAACTTGTCGCTATTTACAGAAAAACGACGGGGATCGTTTTATTGTATGCAGTTATTTTCAGGGCAGGATGGGCCATATTTTAAAATGCCAATTTATAACATTATCGGAATGTTGCAACAGAAATTGAGACTCCTCAATGTTTTTCTGATGTTCTGTTGTCCTATTTTGGTGACGCCCGCTAAAATTGTAGTCTCAGTTGCTTGAGCTTAGCTGACAGGAGGGGCACCCACTATTGGTCGTCTTCTGCTGCAAGGTTTCATGGGTTCAGAGATGCTCTTATACGTTTTGTGGTTGAAACGAGTTATTTGAGTTGAAACTTGAAACAGTTTGGCCGTTCTCCTCTGGCATCCACAAGGCATTTTCACCCATAGATCTGACACTCACTGGATATTTTCTCATCATCCATAAGCCCTGGTGATGGTGCTGGGTCAAAATCCTAGCAGTTTCTGAAATCTTGCATTTAAACTTCAGCAGCTCGTCTTGACCATAGCTACATGCCTAAATGCTAAATTAGTTTTTGGCCTGTGATTGGCTCACAAAAATAGGGGGTATTTATAGTGATTAAATTTATTTTTTTTATTTTATTTTATTGAACAAGATCATCAGAAAAGCAGATGAAAATTCAAAGAAAGTAGGTTGATCACTCATGTGGTTCAAACTCGATTATGGTGATTGAGTAGTAAGTGATATATTTATGAGGCTGAACAGAAGTATGTTAAAATGGACCAGAGTGCCCTCAAATTGACTGTTCAGTAGGGTGTATGGTCACTCGAGCGCTTAAACACTGACGCTGATGGGGCATGGACAGGATCAGATTGTCCAGCCGTTCTTGTGGAATCCTCTTCACATTCACTTTGAAATATCTTCTAATTTTTGTAAGCAGTGAATTTTCCATAATAAGCGGCTTAATAGGTCTGTCAAATAGTCGCTGTATTTCATAGGTCATAAATTACATGAAAACATGCATGTTTTGAAAAAGCCATTGTGTTTATTTTCTCAGATTGGCTGAGGGTGAGCAGATCCTCACAGGAGGTGTCTTGAACAAACAGAAGAGCCATGACGACATCATCACAGAGTTCGGTGACTCATCCTGTTTCACGTTGGCGCTGCTTGGACAAATCTACTGGTGTGTCATTATTTTATCATTGCTCTGTTGCAATCCTTTGTCATTAAGCTCTACACATCTAATACTCTGCGTGAGCAAAAGTATTGGGACACAGCTCATCCACTGAAATATTTAGTCTTTTCATTTAGTCCCATTGCCACGAATGTATTAAATCTAGCATTAATTAGTCAGACCAATTTAGTGTGATCAGTTAACCTAATGCACGTCTTTGAACTGTGGGAGGAAACCAAAGGAATGGTATGAAACACACGCAGGCATAGGGAGGCCATGCAGGCTCAACAGAAATTACCCAGATCACTCCAACCTGGGATTGGAGTTCACAAATTCTGACATGCAATGTCTAAGCTGCCCAGGGAGGATTGGTCCCTCTAAATCTTTCCCAAGGATTCTTCCTCCTAACATTTAAGGATATTTTCCTTGCCACTGTCACCCTTTCTCAATTTGAGCTTGGGATTAGATAATAGAAGCTGAGACGGTGCTCCACTGTAAAACGCGCTATAGAAATAAATCTGACTTTGATGCGGACGTGACGTTGGGGAACCCCATTGTGCTGTTCGCTTGTCTGTCCCGTCTTAACTGCGCTGTTTGGTTTTTCAGCAAAACGGATCGTTTATCAAAAGGAGCCGAATGTTATCAAAAGAGCCTGGGTGAGAATCCCTTTCTCTGGTCACCGTTCGAGTCGCTCTGTCAGATCGGTGAGCTTGATGCTTATTGACATTTTCTTATCCATTTGTGTGTTTTTACTGAACAAAACTTTACAAGTAGGGTTTGGGCTCAGTGTTTTGTTTTGTTTTTGTTTTTTTTTTTAAATGGCTCTAATGCAGGTGAACGGCCAGATCCAGAACAGATCTACAAGCTGACATCTCTGCAGAGCTTCAGCGGAGGAAGTGGAGGAGGCGCCCCCTCGTTCCCTATGAGCCCTGCTCACACTCCCAGCCACAACACAGCGCACAGACAGATCGACTCCGTACTCATGGAGACGCCACAAGACACACTGGTACACCAAAAGCACGGTCACACCGAGCAGAAAGTTTATTCTCTGTTCAGTCCGATTTCTCACATACTTGCTACATGCATTTATAGAAAGTTATAGAGAAGTCCGTTTTATTCACTCGATCTGTGACCTTCTTTTACAGCTTCAGCTCTTTTGTTAGGGGCGGTCCCACATAATGGTTGTAGCTCACAATTTTAATCGTCCCCATGATCCCCTTAACATAGAACTCGAGTTTCATTTCTTGAGACTTGGGTTTGTTTTTTTTGTTTTTTTTTGTAAACAAACAAACCCTACGTTGCTCACGAGTTCAGCTTAAGGTTTCGCTGACAGACGCACAGTTAATAGCCCAGTGGGTGGATCTTTTTATTTTTATTTTTAACATTTATTACATTTAAAAAAAATGAACAATACGAGATGACACACGAGGTCTTGACTTAAAAAAAAAAGATCATCAGGGGGATGGTTTTGATTTTATGCTGCACACAGGGCAGCACATGTTGATTGACAGTTTTTCAGTATAGCTTAACATTAAAAGACATGCTCCTCACAAAGATTAAGGGGTATTTCAGTTTTAAGTATCCCCTATTTTTTGTGAGCAGTACATTTTTTACATGGAATAATGACATAGAAACCTTTTAATACATGACTGGTGGATGAAGTGATCCGATCCAGTGTGTTGGGCATTATATTCCATCCTGTAGATCCTGCAACTTGTTTCTTTTCCATTCTAGTTTCAATCCTTCTTTTATATTAGACCACTGTGCCACGCGAGTGCCCACAGTCTGAAACACAGGAGCTGTTTGTTTCTGCTACAATCTTTGGTTGTGTTAGATTACAGGACTGTGGTAGAACAGCATTTAAGGTACTAGATGATAAGCACTGCTAAATTACCACTGGTGTGGAAGCCTTGACATTCAGTTGCTTGGATTGAACCTTGTAAGATTGCATCAGTTTTGAGTTCCTCTGGGTAAGGGAGTCTGCAAAGTGACTAAATGTAGCGTGTGCTGCCTTTTACTAATGAATCCTGTTTTCTGTCTCCTCAAAGGAACTGAACCGGCTCAATCTGGAGTCATCCAATTCAAAGTACTCCTTAAACACGGACTCTTCAATGTCTTACATCGACTCGTCAGTTATCTCACCTGACACTGCACCGCTGAGTACGGGCTGCTCGCTGCTGTCCAAGCAGGTACAGAATAAACCCAAGAGTGGCCGCTGTCTGCTGGGAGGCACAGCCACCATGAGCCCTCTCACACCCAGGTACCTCTTTTCAAGTTCCTCCTTTCCTCACGTTGATGCGTCTCGTCCACCATCTGTCCAAATGATTACAGCCTCATAGCTAACCCTCGCTTTCTTAACTGTGCGTCTTTGCTGAGTCCAGTTTTGGCATCTTGCCCTTGGAGCCGAGTCCAGGCGACCCTTCTTATCTGCAGAACTACAGTCACAGTGGGTCAGGGATGGAGCCGCCACCACCGCCCGGTCCACCAAAAAAGGTTTGACTGTTTAACAGGTTTTTGAATCTGTGTGTTCATTCTGCCTCATTTATCGCATTGTCTTTAGTAAATCTGTACCTTACAGACGGTCAGTAGAATCAGTCAAGTCGGGACGAAATCAGTGTTTGCACAGAGCGGAAACAGCAGAGAGGTGATACCAAACCCGTTTAACCAGACGCAAACCATAGCACCACAGACCAGGTAAGCGTGTGCTCTGCTCTGTTCTGACAACTTTGAATGTGTTCTTTTGGTGTGGTGAGAGAAGAACAGGTAGTGCCTGCAAGTTTGTCTATTGTCATTGTGATACATTCTTTAAATGAACCCTACTCGCTTCACTTTGCGCTAAGTTTTTCTGAATTCTGGCGCATCCAAAATTATTATTTAGGGTTATTTGGGGAAAAACTCAACTTCATTTTCCAGTAACTTGGTTAGAGCCAAGGGGGAACCTGGACGGGACCTTCCTGGCAGTAACTCTTTCCCTCCTTTGGTTGGCAGGGGACCACGTGCCTCCAAGGATGCAAGATCCTAAAGTGTATATACAGTGCTCACAAAAATGAGGGGATATTTCAAAATGAATATGAAGCGACTAAATAGAAACATTTGATTTATTTTCATTCAACAAGATAATCAGATATAAAATCAAGAAGGAAATAAAAGTCAATATGGTTTTTGATGACATAAATAAGAGAGAACCGTAATTATGGTGATTGAGTAGTAAGTGATATATTTATGGGGTGAACAAAAGTATGTTAAACTGGACTTAAAATGTCACCCAAGAGTGCAAAAACACACTGACAGTGTCATTGGTGCCAGCAGTTGCATGATTGACATTTTCACACACAGTTTATAAATTTTAGTAGTTCCTCAACCTAACCCCTAGCCCCCCCCAGTCTATAACTGGGGGGGGGGATTTGGGTAGAGGACAGCCGTCTTAGCAGTTATTGGTTTGCAGTGTGTTTTTTTTTTTTTTTTTCTTGTTTTTTTTGTAGCACTTTATTATAGCACTTATTCGCCAGCTGTCCCCTACCTACCCCCTGGAAGGTAACCACTGGATCAGATTGTGTAGCATTTCTTGTGGGATCCTCATCATATTCATTTAGAAATATCCCCTAATTTTTACAAGCAGTGTATTATTAATATATTAGCTGTCATTATTTACTTTTAAAATTGGTTTTATTCTTGCATTTAACATCTGAGACACATAAGCAGCTTGGGTGCCTTTTTGAATCTTGGTCCTCCCAAGGTTTCTTCCTTACAATGTGTAGGGAATTTTTCCTTTCCACTGTTTCTTACTGATGGTATGTAAGTGGAAGGTGCAGGTAGAGGCAAAATGTCATTCAGATGCATCTAAATCAGTTGTATTACACTGATTCACACTCGCTCAGAATTCATTTTCAGATCACATTTGTTACAGTGGGTTCATGGTTTGGATATCGGGGAGGGGGTGAGATATTAAAAAGATCTAGACATTAAGTTATTAAATTATTACGTTAGTACACAGTGTTCAAATCTGTTAGCTGCATTACTCGTTAGCTGCTTTTAAGAAGAGTTTGACTTGCACACTCAAGTGTGTACATGTACGTCTGCTTTCAACAGTACTACACCTCAAGTCCTGAGTCCCACTATTGCTGCTCCACCCAACGTGCAGCCTCGGAGGAGCTCCAGACTGTTTACCAGCGCCAGCTCCACTGCCAAGGTACAGTCCTATTGCGCAGCAGTCATATGTAAGGGTGGAAAATATCATATCACGGTGCTTTTTCACAAGCAGTTTCAGGGTTTGCTAACGACGTGCCACAAGAGGATGTTTAATTACTTTATTAAAAATGACAATCTTTAACTTTGTCTGTTATTTAGTGCTTGGTTAGCACCGCGCTCAGTGGTGACTTGGGTTGAGGTCCCATCTGGGTTGAGGCATATAATTAGGATGCGTCCGAGAGAAGGGAGTGCATAAGCCAAGCATTGCAAGCCCTGTATGACGGTCGAGAAAGTATTTAAAATAAAGCAATTACCAGTCTGTTTTGTTTTGTAAGGTATCAGTCAGTTGTAATTAGCAGCACCCAAGTTTGTGCACTGCTTTACGTAGAGCATATCTGTGCCTGATCACACGCTCACTGTGCTTTGTTATTGCCTGAAATCCACAGGAGAATAGCAAGAAGTTAAAAATGAAGTTCCCCACCAAAATCCCTAACAGAAAAACCAAGACAAAAACAGGGAAGGGTGGAATCACTCCGTCGAGCCTGAACGAGAGCATCGAGATCTTGAAGTTGGACTCCTCCTTAGTCGAAGGGAAGGGCAACATCAGCTCGCCCCAGTTTCAGGCCTTCACTCTACAGAAGGCTGCTGCAGGTAGAGCAAGAGCTCAGGCTCAGCTTAAAAGCTTCTTATTGTTTTTAATCCTGCCCTTTGATGAGAAAAAAAGTCTTTTTTGGTTGTAAAAACCTTGGCAAACAACATAACATTGTTTACATGCACTTAATAATACAGCTAAAACTGCAAGAAATCAGATTTTGTATGTATATCTGATGTAATGCACTTTTAAAATCAGATACTGGAAATGATTCTTTTTATCTAGGGTATACCGTCAGGGTCTCCACAAAGTGTTTTGCTGCCTTTAATCTTTAAATCTTTAATTTAAAGTTAGTATGCTGTTCACATGACCATTTAAATAAGCAAGATAACTGCTGAAATCCAACTATAATGGGATTATTAAGTGCATGTAAACACAGTGAGAGTATCTGACTATGGGTTTAACTTGCTCACGTTAGTCTCTAATTAAATCATAACACATCCATCCAGTGATGAACCATTAACAAAATGTTTCTATCAATTCTGAAATAATGAATTACTATTTTTGCCACAGCCCATTTCATTAAGACTTTTCTGATTGATGGATGCCTAGAGACATGATGCTTTTTGTGTAGTATTTGGTTTGAGTGCCAGTAAAAGTGCTTGTGTGTTGGTATGTTTATATGAGGGAATCTGCTGTAGCAGTAATGAGCAAAGCTCCACACTGTTGACTTGAGACTCCACTTTAGGCTTGAGGGTCAATACTTGGGGAGCTGCAATCCGTTCCCTCCTTTGCCATGCTTAGATAAAACGCCATTAACTATGGCGCCGGCAAGTTCACCTGCTGGAGCTGTGATATTTATTTATTTATTTCTGTTACAGACTTTGGTTTAACTGCCATCACGAACACAAGCGACTGGCCACATGCAAAGTCTGTAGTATCAGAATAAATGGTGCAGGTTCAGCAAGGCTTAATTTCCTAAGCCATATCAGAACACGCCCAGATACAGATTCTTTTTCGGCATTAATTTGTTCAAGTCATGTTGAGTACCGAGCAATTTTTTTTCCCATAAGGAATAATGTAAGTTTGATTAATCCATTCCAGAACCCCTTAAAATCCTTGCTGTAAAAGGCATTAATTTGTAAGCCGCATTGTAAAGGAGTTTGCATTGTGATGTTTCCTCAAACTTCTCCACCCTCAAAACATCCCCATTTAATGTGTTGCAGACGGACTGATGGCGCTGATGCGGGACATTGGACGGGGATACTTGGCGCTGTGCTCCTACAACTGTAGAGAAGCCATTAACATCCTCAGCCAGCTGCCTGCACACCACTACAACACCGGTTGGGTCCTGGGACAGATTGGTCGTGCACACTTTGAACTGGCAGAATACATGCAGGTAAACAAACCCACAATGACTTGTGCAGTAGAACAAGTACAATCTTGTGGGAGCCCATTCTGCTAGTTTGCATGCTGTTTATACAGCAGTGGAGGAACATGCCAAATACTGATCAATTCTGAAAGTCATGAAACATTTCAAGTTTCACTTGCGGTATTTTGGTTATTTGATTTGTCGTAACATTTGTATTGCAAAATAGAAGTGTGATCTCAGCCGTTTGGTTCCCACTGAACAACTAAGTCAAGACTTTGTTTATAAAGCACCTTTTTACGTGCACTTTATAGTCCTATAACTGCAGAAAATCAGATTCTGTCAGTAATCCAATCAATTTGCTTACATGTACTGGAGTAATCAGATAATGGGGAAAGCTCTGGGTTTACGTGATTTGGAAAATAGTCTGATTTCTAATGTGCAATCAGCCAATGATGTCACAAAGGTGCAATGTAAACATAAACTTTAAATATAAAATAATCAATTTCTTTATTTTCTTGAGTGGACAGGATGAGTCAAAAGGACACCCTTTAATTTCAGAAACAATACAGAAAATGACATGGGGGGGGCGGGGGGAACTATATTTTAGGCTATATCTGGAACATTGTCTCAAGGCTGCTTTAGCTATTGAACTATTTAGGCTCAAAACGCTAACTGATTCAGTTTAGGGTGACAATAACAAGGAACATTTCCTAATTTAAACCGTGGGAGGATCAAGACTCGAGCAGTCCAGCTAATATAAATGGGAACGAAACCAAGTAAAAGAGTTAAAATAAACAGAAACTAAATATAGAGATCACTAAATGGAGAACATTACAATGTACATGTAGATAGCCAGAATCACTAAGACCAAAACGTCCAACCTGACTAACTGGCTCTCGTGTCTCTGTACAACGCAACAGGCAGAGAGGATCTTCTCTGAGGTGCGGCGTATTGAAAGCTATCGGGTGGAGGGCATGGAGATCTATTCCACCACATTATGGCACCTACAGAAAGATGTAGCACTCTCAGCGCTCTCAAAAGACCTCACGGATATGGACAAAAACTCTCCAGAGGTAACACCGAGTCTGCATTATCCTTCGCTTGTTGAGGGACTGAATCAGATCATGTTTTAGAGAATAAGCTCTATATTCTTAACTGTCCTTTGAGGATTGTGTTTCATATCTGTGAAACTTGGAGATTTCATATTGTGTACTGATCTAATCCTTCCCTCCTTTCTATGATAACGTGAAGGTAAAAATCCTCGTTTTCCTTGTATTAAAGTTTAATACTCTGCTCTTTCTTGTCCCTCAGCCCTGGTGTGTGGCTGGGAATTGTTTCAGTCTGCAGCGCGAGCACGACATTGCTATTAAGTTCTTCACACGGGCCATCCAGGTGGACCCAAGCTTTGCATATGCCTACACACTTCTGGGTCACGAGCTGGTGCTTACAGAGGAGCTCGAAAAAGCACTGGGCTGCTTCCGAAACGCCATCCGCCTCAACAAACGTCACTACAATGGCTGGTATATCCCTCAGCACCAATTATAACGGAGAACAAAGAGCTGAAAAGACTAGTTAGGCTAACTAACTAAAGCCAGCTAGGTTTGTGCTAGAACAGGGCTCTTATGAAAAGCTGTCTGGACAACATGAGGAAAGCTGGTCTTATTTAAGGTCAAAGTTAAACAGACAGCAATAATTGAATAAAAGCGGGAGGGATATGACTGTCTTCAGTCTGCAGAGCGGAGATTATTGCTCAAGCTTCAGATGCACGACTCAGACTGACGCCTTGGACTCTCACCCAGCAGACTAAAACAGTACAGACTAAAGGTTTAACTCCAATTTGTACACCATAGACTCGGTGTTCTTGGATTTGGGGAGACAGACCACATGCTTACCTTGAGACTCTAGTATTGACTTGGACTCGAGTGCCGTGGTCTTGGACCTAAATATATATTTATTGAAATAAAAATATTAATTTCTTTACAACGTTATTTCTCAGCACCTCACAGTTTTAGAATATGTGGCAAGGAAAAACTCCCTAAACCTTAAAAGAAAGAACTCATTGGAGAACCAATACTCAAAAAGGGATCCATCCTCCAGGGGTGGATTGGATGTTAAATGTAAGAACCATACTAATTTATGTAGTCAAATACGTTTGCGGTAACATTTAAAATAACAGAAACTAAGTAAATAATAACAGATAATAAAAACATTGAAGAAAACAGCACAAAAATATGCACATTTGATACACAGTCACTTCTACACAAGGTTGTTTAATTTTAAGTGCGTGCTTGAGGTTATTTGCAAAAGTTTAGTGGTTAAAATGTTGTTGTTGTTGTTGTGTTTCTCCTGCACCAGGTATGGCTTAGGAATGATCTACTATAAGCAGGAGAAATTTAACCTGGCTGAGATTCATTTTAAGAAGGCACTGAGTATTAACCCCCAGAGTTCTGTACTCCTCTGCCACATTGGAGTGGTGAGTATAACACAGCAAGGCAGTCGTATTTACAGCATTGGTAGACGAGCGATTTGACAGAGCGTCGTGTTCTTCGTTGAATGATAATCGCCTGTAGAAGCCCTGGCAAAAAGTATGGAATCACCAGTCTTGGATGAGCATCATTCAGACATTTCATTCTGTAGAACAGACTCGGATCAAAAACATGATACAATAACAAGGTCATTCCAAAGCGCAACTTGTTGGCTTTCAGGAACACTCAAAGAAACGAAGAGAAAACATTGTGGAAGTCGGTGAATGTTACTTTTGTTGACCAAGCACAGGGGAAAAAAAATACGGAATCACTCAATTCTGAGGAAAAAAGTATGGAATCACTCAAATTGGGAGTAGAAAATAAGGACACACCCAGTCAATTTCATTTCCCTAAATGGACACCTGCCTCAGATTAGATCTGCTCGTTAGTCTGCAGGTAAAAACACCTGCAGCCATGACACCTTGGAGGGCTGCTGGACGAAGTGGAGTGGCAAGAACCATGGCTCCAACAAAAGAAATGTCTTTTTGAAACGAGTCAATGTATGTGACCGAACTGTAAGAAATCGCCTAAAGGAAATGGGATTTAAATACAGGAAAGCAAAAAGAAAACCATCATTGACACCTAAATATAAAAGAACAAGAATGCTGTGGGCTAAGGAGAGGCAATCATGGACTGTGGATGACTGGATGAAAGTTATCTTCAGTGATGAGTGAAGAATCTGCATTGTACAAGGTGATGATGCTGGAACGTTTGCCTGGTGCCGTTCCAGCGAGATTTATGAAGAGGACTGCCTGAAGAAAACAACCAAATTTCCACAGTCCTTGATGATATGGGGCTGCATGTGAGGCAAAGGCACCTGGGAGATGACTGTGGTTAATTCTTTGTGCCATAGGGCAAAAACAGTGAAGGCATTCCTTGGAGAAAGACACATTCAGTCGATGTCATGACCTTTAAATAGTCCAGATCTCAACCCTATTGGAAACCTGTGGTGGAAATTGAAAAAAATGGCAAATGATGGAGATTAAACTGGAAATATTGCAGCGATTGCAAAGAGGCTATTGTGAAGAGGTGAGTTTAAAGTCTAGATTTGAAAAGGGAGAGAATCAATACTGCAGATATCAGCTTACGGCTTTGCTCCCCATAGTGATAAGGCGAGCAGAGAGCACGGTGAGAAGAGTGGAAGGAAGAAGATCAAAGCAAACAGGAGGAAGTTGAACTATGGTGGAGGTTTTGACAAATATGGGGCGATTGTGGGGCACACTGTATTCTGTAGTACTCCGTTACACCCGATTCACCTTTAAATTGTTGTCTTCATGTTTCTTTTACAGGTCCAGCATGCACTGAAGAAATCTGACCATGCTTTAGAGACCCTAAATAGAGCAATCAGCATCGACCCCAAAAACCCACTATGCAAATTTCATAGGGCATCTATTCTATTTGCTAATGAAAAATACAAGGTAGGCAACTTTTACCGGTTCATCTGGCTTACATTGCAGTGGTGCAGGTGCAATAAATGTCTGACACAACACAGGCAGGTGCAGATTTCTTGGCATCCATGGAAACAATTATGAGACATTAAATGCGGGGAAATGAGATTTGAGTTTGGAAACCTGAGAGAAATTTAAAAATCAGACATTGAGTGGGTTTACAGTGGGTTTAATGGGAATGGTAAGATTGTACACTCTTAATTTCTAAAGAATTATCATGGGTGCCTATAACAGAGACCAATGTTACCTATTCGCCTGTGATATGCAAATAATAATCCGTAAACCAAAGGAACCCATAATTCTGGAGCAAAGCATTTCATAATCATTTGGTTCTGACTCGTAGCCTGAGTAAATGGCAGCTCTTTTTCCATAGGCAGCGCTACAGGAACTTGAAGAGCTGAAACAGATCGTTCCCAAAGAGTCCCTTGTTTACTTTTTAATAGGAAAGGTAAGAGAAACCCAGAAACATGGTGTAATAAGAATAATAACGTAACTGCTGCCGATCGGTCCGAATGTGATTGATGTTCTTTATTAGGTCTATAAGAAGCTAGGTCAGACTCACCTGGCCCTCATGAACTTTTCCTGGGCCATGGACTTGGACCCGAAAGGAGCCAACAATCAGATCAAAGAGGCCATAGACAAGCGTTACCTCCCCGATGATGAGGAGCCCATCACACCTGAAGACTACCCCTCCTTCTCAGGTAGGCACATGCCAACTTTGTAACGTGCTCTTGTTAATACAGTATTGATGGAGAGTTAAGCTGTGTTATCTCTGTGTTTCTCGTACAGTACAGTGGAATGGCGCTTTTTGCCATTAATCCTGACGATAACCGAAAAGAACAATAACTGAAGCTGTGTTACCCAGAAATAATGTAAATCCAATGAATCCATTTCAGACACTCAAATATTTAGATACTCCAAAAATCTATTTTACGGAGAATAACTTGGTTACCGTTTCGACACACAGCAGGGAACCTTGGCAGACTTGGAACAGAGAGACTCGTTCTCACATTTATTGGGTACTTCACTTCATATTGGGTTTATTTGCTATAAAGACCATCATAAACTGGATTTTAAAGCTTTTTTAGACGTTCATCCTTGAACTTAAGAACCAAAGCTCAGAGGCTTTACTAGCCGAAATAAAAAGGATAAATAAAGTAAATGGATCCACTATCCTGTCTTATCTACAATAGTTCAGCATAACTCCCTCTGCTACTACACATTAAGGCTCCTGCTCACTGTTTGAGGGTCTCTTAAAGAGACAGTGCGCATATTACTGTTACAGTTGGTTAGGGCCAGATGCATGGGTGGAAGCTTTGTTTTCAGTTATGTGGGGCACGCCAACCCCAGCCATGCGGACAAACGGTAACTGGGACAAAAGTTGACGGTTACCGAATTTAACAATAACTAGGACAAACGAAAACCAGAAAGTTTGACTGTTCATATAATGAGTCCTACACCTATCATTTACTGTGAGGGGGAAAAATAACTTCCAAGTAGAATGAACCCTTCCAACCCTTCATTCTTTTTGTAATGGTGCTACATCGTGCTGGTTGGGTATTCCAGGAAAAAAACATTCACAAACTTGAGGGGGAAAAAAGCAGGAAAAACCCAACCTTTTAACTGAAGTAAATGCAGTGCGAGTTTAAAAATCCCTGGATTTCGTGGAGTGTGCCGAAGGCTGACTGATTATACCAGAAAGAACTCAGGCCGAGTCTGGAGTCCAGTGAAACTGCAGCCGAACATTTATTCTTGTATCTCGTGAGATCGAGAAATCAAGACAAGTGCACAATAGTACAGCATGTCATGGAATGCCATATTACACCTGGTTAAATCCTTTTAAGGACATTTGGGGCCACCTGCCACCAATATCTTTTAGCATGGTCTTTCCCCGCCCATTTGGGGCCTTTCTGTGCCGCCACAAACCCAGATGGTTCACACTTATTAACATGCGTTGCTCACAAAAATTAGATGTGTGCTTATGGGACTTTTTTCGTGAGCTGTGTATTTATGTCGACAAATATTGAAACACCTAATATTTGTACAACCTCTCTTTGCCAATAAAACAACCCTCATTGTCCTCATTGTTCTCCTAAGATCTTATTTGAGATTCTTCTTTTCCTATGCATCCCATGTCCTGTTTTATGTTCTCTCCTCTTTAGCGTTCCACACAGGTTTTTAACCAGAGGACCGAATAAAGTGAAAAACGAAAAGCAGAAACTTTCTGTTGATCTGATCCAGTGTTTAGACTGATCAGTGTCTGATCCCACTTTTAGTTTCTTGGTTTCCATGATGCCATTTCCCCTAACAAGTTTCCCAAAGTTGAAGGATAAAGCTTTTGGGATTCTTGTTCTTTGGGTAGCCATCTTTCTTTTGAGCTTTTTGGCTTTGGTGTGCATTTTTGTTTAATCTGTAGGGTGTGTATATATATATATAAGCCCAATAGCATTTAGCAATATAGCCTAATGTGGTTCCCTTGCCATTTGGAGGGGAAAAAAAAACGGCCCTACAAAATAGTTAAGGCATCAGGCGCTTCTGCACCGGGTGATCTTTGTAGAACTCTGTTCAGAACTGTGCCCCTTTTGTGTGTTCACACCACAGGAACTGGAGACGTTTATAGTAGGGCCTTTTTTAAGCTCCTACTTCAAGGGTCCTTTCTCAAAGAATGGCCCAATTCTTGCAGTTTTGGATCCGGTTCCTATTCAGAAGCACAAAGCCGTGCATTCCCAGTGTTTATAATATTTGTTATACGATGCTGTTTGTGGGAGGTGTGTAAAATCACATGTTATGTCTCACAGCGGAGGTGGAGGAGTCCCAGGAGAGCAGCATGACGGACGCGGACGACGCGCAACTCCACACCGCAGAGAGTGACGAGGTCCTGTAACGCTTTCGTTCCTGTCTGAACTGTAA
Source organism: Parotocinclus haroldoi (assembly GCA_034779995.1). NCBI lineage: Eukaryota > Metazoa > Chordata > Actinopteri > Siluriformes > Loricariidae > Parotocinclus > Parotocinclus haroldoi. The sequence continues at coordinate 718 of JAUZST010047719.1, read as the reverse complement.
AGATTATGCCAACCTGGGAACTCCCAGTTCATACGAAAATATGAAAGAAAAAAAAAACAAACAACAAATGACACAAACTGTTGGAAAGAGTAGAAGAATAACAAAGGATAAACAAACTGCTGCTAATACAGTACCTCCTCATTTCTGTATGTTTTGTTTTATCATTTTACCTGGCCCTCCCTTTCTTTGTTTTTTTTTTTTATTTTTTATTTTCTCCCTGTTCCTTCAAGACCTCTCATTATGCCTTATCGCTGGAGAAATCATCCACCTCCAGCCTTCATCCACATGCATATGTGGGGTATTTTACTGTTTTAAAAAGCCTACCCCGCCCTGTACCAGAGACCTAGCCTTCTGTTATGACAAGTGGAAGGAGCAAAAGAGGAAACATAAAGTGAGCCACAGACCTTCATGGACGTTCGAACTCGATGCCTAGGCCTTTTGTGTTCTTTTTATTCTCATTTACCTGAAATAAAGACCTGTGTAAGAGTTACACGTCCTTTTGATTTCTCTTGTTGCTATTTCAGCATGAAGCATCACTCTGAGACGGGAGAGCGACGCGTATGAAAGCGTATCGGTCACTTAGTGTTTACCCCAAGGTTCGTGGGTTTGATCAGGAACGAGCAAAAGATGCAAGATGAGAAGATGCTAAATATGTAATGTCTGTGAATACGAAACTTCGCTTCGTACCCAGACTTGGGGGGGGGGGGGGGGGGGAGGA